>JABFPN010000763.1:0-38644 GCA_022817305.1 Leptoteleia sp. ZL-2020
TATTGCATACGAGTGTAATGGCTGCACGAGCGAAGCGAGTGCAGCTAATACACGAGTTTGCAAGTCCCCATGACACACGTGGTGCACATAGTACTTTTTGTCCGACCTACGGTGAAAACAAGTCCGTAGTGACTTTATTATTACGAACGAGAATACGTTCGGCATACGGAAAAGTAATGCGTCAAACGACCGTGTTCGCATGTTTTCAGATTGCGCATGCGCAAATATAGCCGTGTGCAATCTGCCTGTTTGCGCACGCTACGCATGCATGCAATGACGAGTTTTCACTGTAGGTCGGACAAAAAGTATTTTACTTGGTCATTGTACAAATAATAATTCAATTACTCTAAATCACATAAACTAAAATCTTCATTTCTTTGTACTACTTTCACAAGATTATTCGTATACAAATAAATTTAAATTTCATGCTAAAATCCTTAATTTTAAAATAACAAATAAGTTCAAAAATATGTTGAAAATATATTATTAAACATACCTCGAGATTTCTTTTTCTCCTGGTCATACATAATGACAACTTCCATTACTTTACCAAATCTAGAGAAATAAGTTCTCAGATCAGTTTCAGTAACATTGCTAGGCAAACCGCCAAGAAAAACTTTTGGAAAACCTCCGATTCGTTTTGGTTTTTGAAGTGTGCGCGGATTGCATGGTTTTGGATCAATCTAAGATAAACGCAAATAATCAAAATTTATTAATTATAAAAGTAATTTATAAAAATTGATTTTAAACTCGTTTTTAAACATATTTTTGTATCAAAGCATACTGAATTACAAATATATAATGTTTTTATTACAACACATAATATTGATTACTGAATTTTATTATCTTTTTTTTTAATTAAGAAAATTATTTATAATAAAAAATAAATCATATTTTTCTTTCATAATAAGTGAACAAACTTAATTATACTATGCTAAGAAAACGATTTTCAGACACCACATGGTTTTAGTGTCTCCTAACCTATAAGTTATATTAATTGAAAACACGTGTCTATATATAAATACCTATTTTCATTTAACGTGGTTACGAAAAAATGAATGAAATTTTTCAACAACTTACCGTGCGTCCATCAAGCTGATGTGGTCCATTTTGAAGTACCAAGTTAACATTTTGTGGATCACTAAAAGTTACAAATCCAAATCCTCTACTTCGACCAGATTCACTATTTTTCATTACAACACAATCAATTACTTCTCCATAGCGACCAAAATATCGCTGCAAGGAGTCCTGTGTTGTTTCCCAAGACAAACCTCCCACAAACAACTTTCTGCAATCATATAAATAAAAAATTTATTTAATGAATCTATATATCAAAATTAATACATTGAGTTTATCGTTAAGAATTGTAGAAAACAAAATTTGATACAGAATATTATGACTTTAAAAATATTCCATTGTTTCATCATTTTAATGTGTTAAAAATTACCAAATTTGTCACAATTTTTAATACTTTTTACATCAAGCAATTTTAATATTATGAAAAACGTTTATGCATGATATTATATCACCTCAAATTACTGTATATAATGTTATGTTATAAGACAAATTAAAGTAAAAAAAGAATTAGGCCTTAAATAATAAAAATTAAGATTAAAAAATTAAATAAATGAATGTATTAAAAAAATTTGGTATTAAATTAAAGAAAACTCACGATTGAATGTCTTCACTCATACTATAAAACTGTGTAGTGTCAATTGACGTATTAAAAGGGTAAGGAGGACAGTAAAGCTCGTTTTGTTGTAATATTTGATGTTGTGGTTGTGTTATATTTTGAATTTTTTTTCTCCCTCGTGCAGACATGTTTGAACGAAAATGTTTCTTGTTTCTACGAAAAACAATTTTGAACTGATGGACGAACTGTACAAGTACTTATACAAAATACCCTTTCCCCCACTACTTTTACTCTTCAAAGAATGAATTTCTAATTTATGACTAAAGTAGTTCAAATTGTTTTATTTGAACTAAGAACGATTATAGTTCCAAGTATATTGTCTTGTAGTAATGTCTTCAAAAAGATTATAGAAATAACGGTGAAAGTATAATAGTCATAAAAAGTAATTAAATTATATTGCCGGATCAAAAACAATAAAGTTTCATAAGAAAAAATATATATTATGAAACATATATAAAGAAAAAACATCAGGAATTCCGTGCATGATAAATCAATGGCAAAGCACAATGTAAATATACATTCTATACAAACTGTAATGATTTAAATATTTTAGAACATATGGAATTTCTATTAAGTTTTCCCTTAATAAACCATCATTATTGTACAGTAAATGTTCTTTCTAATTTTAAAATAATTTGCAATTTGTGGTCTAAAAAGTATCATTTGTTAAATAACATTCATTTTTGAATCACAATTTTTATTATATAATATAATAATAATTCAACAAATTAAATAATTGAAATTTAACTACATGAATAAGTACATTCTTAATTAACATTAATTGTTATCAAACTTAAAAATATAATATAAGAAATCTTATAACATTAAATCATAATTAAAAATTAATTTTTTTTTAATTATCATTATATTTTGCAGTATTATTTTATATATCAATTTTGTTTAAAATAACTTTATTTAACCATTTAAAATTTAATTACAAATGTTTAATAATTGGATGTAGTAAATAAACAGCATTATATTATATATTTTAAGGAGTAAATTAAACATAGATTATATATAGATTAAAGACTGATTAATGAAGGATTTTAATTTACATTTTTTTTCTATTTAAAAATAATCGCACATTAAACACATTACTAGTATATATTATCTTTTAAATCTTTTATTAATTTTAACTAATACTTTAATCCATCATCTTAATCACATTTGAGCATTTACTAGACTATTCGTATAAGAAATTTAATATAATAATTTTTTTATATTTAAAATAAAATAATGTAAGTTGTATGTAAAAACAAAACGTGCAATCATAAAATGTGTTTAACATTCACGTAAAACCATTAAAATCAGATGTATAAAGGCCAGTCATTCAATGGATGCTTATGAAGTATTTTCATCCTTTTCCATAACAGTTTCAATACATTTATTTCATAAAAAAATCTTTAAAATTAAATTTACATTTTCATTTTAAAATAATAAACCTTATATCTGTTGATTAAATTTATATATACATATACATCTGTAATTACTTTTAAAACCAATTTGAAAATATTCCTGATATAATCAGTTTACCAATACAATACATCACATGAAATGTTTTCCATAATGCTCTGTTGAAATAGAAATATGTAATTTAATACAAAACAATATACCTTGAAATATTTCAACACTGAATTTTATATAAATAATGATTTATAACACAAGACAAAAATATTTAAATGAGTAATATAAATTATGTATATTAGAAGGGGAAGGCAAAAAAAAATAAAAGAAAATCCGACAAAGCAACGATTTGGCGCCATTTTTGTTACTAACGCGAACAAGCTATCGTTATTTTTAAAATGCGCATTTTTCATTTATATGTTGTACATAAAAAAATTGATTCCTTACGACATAATGAAATATTTTTCAAAATTAATACCACTGAAGTAACTTCTAAACTAAACCACCGCGATTAATTTTAATTTCATATACGATCTCGTTCAAGACGACAGTTACAAAAGTGAAAAACCGGTTTGGAGAGTCACGATTGGCTGATCGTGATGTGATTAAAAATTGTCCTTTTTTTTCTGCCGATGAAATACGTAATGACGAAAAATCGGCGGCACGAAACGAATAACCGACGCCACGTATTCACGACGAAAGGTAAACAACGGAAAACGGAATTTTCCCAAAAAATTGGACTCGGACGTGGGTAGTGAAGGGGAAGGGGAAGGGGAGAAGGCAAGATAGAAGAGAGTGGCCAGCGCTACATTATGCCAAAAAGCAAATATATATAATCCGATGGGGGGAAAAAAATGGATCGAACGTTAATTACGCGTTGATAAAATAAATTGACAAAGTAGCAGGTTAACGCAACGAAATATACGTTTCAATTGCAGCAGCGTGCTGAACCGGCGTAGAAATTTCTTCAATGTCTTACAATAATGAAAGTTTACGGGTATATCGATAAAGGTTAAAAAATGGTCGAAACGACACGGTTTCGGCGTAAATTGCGCGAGATCCCGTAAAATTGAAGAAAAACCCGCGCTTTTGTCCTGCGAAAGGTGCTAAATGAGCACGCGACGTTACAATGGCATCGCCTACAATAATCTGGATTCTCCCCGGAACGCCGCGGTCGAATAAATACGCGGCAATTTACTAAAAAGTTATCTTGAACACTCACCCCTTCTCATCGTCATCCATGTCGTTCTTAACTCTCATAATATTTCACTTAAAACTATCAAACTCCCACAAATATGACGCTTGTAGAAATATGGCACGATGCTTGCGCACAATTATATGAAAAATGGCTTCTCGATCGAGCAAGCAGTCTCGAAAACAGAACGTACTCGGAACGAAACGACTAGCGTCATTTCCGAAAACTACGCAAGTCAAACAACTTACTGAGTGTTGCTTACGGGTAACTGCAGACGGCGCAAAGTGCGCAAAATAAGTTTGAATTCAAACGTGTTATATGTTTTTATTTTTAATTCAATTTCAATACAAAATTAATTCATTTGCAAAGATTTTACATTCACTTAATATAAGCCAATAAAATTAATTTCTTAATTGCTCTTTAATTATCGTTGATATATTTTAAAATAAAATATCATCTCTCGGATATTATGTTAACCAAAAATATATCATTCGTAGCACATTTCTGAGATAATAAATGAACATTAATAATTATCTTATTTTTACTTAATCATGACATTTTTTACACATAAAAAGCCATATACATAAGTAATTGGTATTAAATAAAAAAATATTGAAAATTTGTAGCACAGCCCCAGTAATAAAAAATATTTATAAAATATTTACGAAAAATGTTTTATAAATATTTATGATATAACATTTATGTTATATCTATTTATATTTCAAGATATTTTTAGAATATTGTACTGTATAATGTGAAATATAACATAAATATTACAATAATATAACCGTGCGGACATTTGAATATTTATAAAATATTTTTATTTTTTAAATAAAATTTTGATAAAACATCATATAAATATTATGTGCTATTAGAGAACAGACCCTATTAAATTCCTCGTCATATACCATATTGATAATCTATTAATTGAAACACGCACAAATACATGTGCATAAATGTTGTGTGTGTGTGTGTGTGTGCCTGTTAGTTTTATGCGTTGAGATTTACAGGTTACCGGAAAGTCTTTATGCCTTGCTGTTTCTGCGCAAGACAGCACACGCATAATCAACAGCTGTATATATACACACGACGCTCACTCTTTATACTTGACTCAAATGTAGTGAAAGTATGTGTATATAGACAAGCACACATAATAAATATATTCATGGCATTTTTTATTAACTAACATTGTTTTCGTTAATCTGCCATTGCACTTCAATCGTTTTTAATCATTACAAAATGATGAAGATGAATGTTTTCTGATCATGAAAGAATTTAAATTATATTAATGACTATGGACAAAAATAATATTTACATGTAAACCTTGTCAGTATTTTGAAGTAAATGTTAAGGTCATTGTATTGGTAAATATAACACAAATTTTATTATGAGTGTCACTTTTTGCTTTAAATATATCTTATATTATCTATTATATTATCAATCCCATTGAAAGTATTTCACAAATTAAATTATTCCCCATAGAGGTTAAGTTTATATGAGTTTTACAATATAATTGGATAAGAGAACGCTTTTTTCCTTCACGTTTAAATCTAATGAAATTAAAGGATATATAAGAAAATGTTTAGAATAAAATTAAAATTTCTTAAAATAATATTTTATTATACTTTTTCTTCAATTTAAACGTTTATGATGTATCTTATTGCTTCCAGAATTATTTCTAATTATTAAAAAATGTTCAATTTGTGCTGATTTTAGAATGGAACCAGAACCACGGATTAAAACAGTATTGGTCATAAGAGATCATATTAATTCTGAGAGTTCAGTACCAAAGAGACGAAGGATTTCAAAAGAAATAACAAATGACCAAAAGCAATCGTTTAATAATTATAACAATCACAACTGTATGACAATAAGAAAAACAGTTATCGTTGATTTAACTAAAAACAAAAAAAAGGTTAAAAGTAATGCAATGCTGAATCAACAAGTAAACAAAGATAATTCTTGTGAAACGAGTGGAGATACCAATAAAAACAGTGCATATGAAGCTGAATCACTTACAACCGAGGAGGTTTTATTAGCAACCCCTACAGTAATATGCAGCACACAAAAACGTGAACCAGAAAAAGTACACAGTCAGGTACTTTTATTTAAGCAAAGCAGTTTTGGTAAACAGAGTGAGAATAACAAACTAAAAGTAACAACTGAACAGGCGTGTTACCGTGACCTGTCAGAAATTGGTAACGGAGCTTATGGTACGGTTTATAAAGCTAAGGATTTAACAAATGGACAGTATGTAGCATTAAAAAAGGTTCGAATACCTATTACAGAAGATGGCCTTCCAATTTCAACCATAAGAGAAATTGCTACTCTTAAACAATTGGAACGTTTTGAACATCCCTACATAGTTAGTATTTTTCATTAATACGTTTGACATTTAAACAATTTGGTTTTACTTTATTGTAGTTAGATTGTAGTTCATTAAGTAAAAATCATTTCTGATCTTCATGAGTTTCATTTTAATGACAAATTTTATTTGATAAGTTTATTTAAAATTGTTTTTTAAGATATGATTAAGATATTCTGTTAAAACAATAAATTTTTATTAAATTTAATTGAAATATTTGTCAAAAGTAATGCTGTTTTTATCGGAGTATATTAATGTGTTTTGTTAGGTCAAACTTTTAGATGTGTGCCACGGGAATGGAAATGAAGTGCCCAATCTGGATGATGATATTACAAATTCTTCCAAACGTCAGAGTCTTACATTATGGCTGGTATTTGAACATATTGAGCAAGACCTAACTTCCTTTATTGAATCTCGCAATGGAGTACCAATACCCACCGAGTTGTCCAGACAAATGATGAAAGAAATTTTATTGGCAACTGATTTCCTTCACAGTCATCGTATTATACACCGGGATTTGAAACCACAAAATTTATTGGTAACTTCTGAAGGCAGAATTAAAGTTGCGGATTTCGGATTAGCAAAAACATATGATTTTGAAATGAGATTAACTTCTGTGGTATGTTTACTATTTTTCATTAACTTAATTAGTATTAATTAATTATAATTAAATTTTATACATATCTTATTTATATTTTTAACTCAATTTTAGGTAGTTACATTATGGTACAGAGCTCCAGAAGTACTTTTAGGTTGTACATATGCAACACCAGTTGATATTTGGTCCATAGGTTGTATCATGGCTGAGATATATAGACTTAAACCACTTTTCCCTGGTTCCAGTGAAGGAGATCAACTCAATAGAATATTCCAGTAAGTTAATGTTAAAATTTGATAATATACATAAAGAGTATTAAATTTATATAATTTACAAATCAGAGTATATTAACATTAAATTTATAATTGTATTCAATTGCACTTTTACAGAGTGATTGGAACTCCGTCGCAAAGTGAGTGGCCAGATAATGTACCTTTAAGTTCGACTGCATTTCCACGAAGACTTCCAAGACAGTTAGATACAATTATATCTAATTTATGCAATGAAGGGATTGATCTCATTAGAAGTATTCTTACTTTTGATCCACGAAAACGTATCTCAGCAGCTCGAGCTTTGGAACACTCATATTTTCAAAACAATAATTGCGCGCAGTAAATATTTAAGAATAGTTTAATTACAATAAATAAATGAAAAAACGCAACTCCTTCCAGGAGCCAAATAATGTAAGCTCAATTTTTGTCAAGTGTTTTAATGAATCGTTTTCATTATCGTTGTGATTTTTTGGATTCGGAAAGTAGATAATTTGATGAAGTAAATTTTAGAAGATTCTATAAGCACGCATTTTTAATACACTTGACTAAAGAATGTGTTTTAATATTTTATAAATCGAAAAAAGTTTAATTTAGGTCAATACTCTATTTAATTTAAAGTATTTTTAAAGATTAAACTTTTGATTATATATATACATACATACATACATATATATATTTATATATATATGTATGTATACATCAAGCAATCATGTATTTTTATAACATTTTATACTAAACGTTAAATAAATGAATTTAAGATATATCAGGTTCTTGTAATTTCATTATCTTCTATAATAAGGGAAATGTTATGAAAATTGTATTTGAATTTTGTCTTTTTTGGCATTTAACCACCAGAGGTAATGGCGATAATCACTTTAAATTGAACAAAAAGAAAGAATTGCTCAAAAAGAGTGAAGTTTGATTATCATTTTGCACTTATTAATGATCTGTTTATTTAAAAATCACATTTTTTCTTCTTAGATATTTAATGAATGCCTCGGCCTTGCATTATAAAAATATAAGAAAAGAAGACTTAATTTTATAAATGTAGAAAAATATCATTTTTTAATTAATTCTTTGTACCATGCGTTATCTATCCTGTACCATTTGTTTCTCCAACAAAACTGTGTCGGGCTTTTTTCTTCGCCATCTTCAAATTTGAAAAAATTACTAAATTCTATAGCTAAGCTTGATTTTATGAGACCAATTCCTCCGACCAGTGCCGGAGCTGGATGGTATATCCTCCCAGAATGTGGTTCCATAATTACTTTGTTTGGCTCAAATAATACCTAAAATATAAGTAAGTATTAATTAAAATTCTTTTCTTGCTAACGTAAAGTATAAATCGATTAATTAATAACTTACCTTTAATAAATCATCAGCATGACCATAACAAAAATAATCAATTTGCTGATCGTCTTGTTGACTTTTTATTTGTACGACATGTGTGAAAACTATTGGTAAATCATCACATCTCACAAAATTACGTTCTTTGCCACATAATGATATGTAGGGAAAGCTGTCCTTGTAATGCTCTGAATTATTCATACGTAACCGACTAAAAAAAAATTTTAGAAATTGTTTATCTGAAACCAAACATGCTCCATTTAAGTGTAATAAATTTAATATAATCACTAGATTAAAAATGTATAATAACAGTGACGATCTAAAAGAAATATAAATATGCGAATAGTTTACAATGTTATTTACCTTTGAAGCATGATGTAAAATTTTTGATCCTCGTATCATCTAAAAACAGCTGTTGATAAGTAAATTAATTGAAATGGATTGCAGTAAATGAAAAATCAATTAATAGTGAGACATAATTGAATTTACCATGCCTTGATGATCAATGTAATAAAAGTATTCTCTAATTCCAGGTTGAGGAGATTGTCCTTGCACGTATGATACAAAACGACAATTTAACAGTCTTAATAAATTGTTGACATCTCTTCTAAGCAGTGTTAGCCGATGAAATTTATTAAAATTAAGAATCATATTCTGGTTATTTTTCTTTATTGTTTATTTTATGAATTAATCTTGGACTTTTACCGAAG
Source organism: Leptoteleia sp. ZL-2020 (assembly GCA_022817305.1). Lineage (NCBI taxonomy): Eukaryota > Metazoa > Arthropoda > Insecta > Hymenoptera > Scelionidae > Leptoteleia > Leptoteleia sp. ZL-2020. The sequence goes on from JABFPN010000763.1 coordinate 9,585, forward strand.
TAAACTTTTTGCAAAAAAGAACTATACAATATACATATTATTAACAGACATTGGTGCAGATAAAGATAAAAGCAGTTATCTAAAGTGCCTAGCAAAAATGTCCAAAGATGCACAGTTGGAGTATTCAGTTGGAGTTGAAAATGGAATCAGCAATGCCAACTGTTTTATGTTTATACTTTTTAATCACTAAAACTCTGGTACTTGTGTACCAAAATTTCGTGCTCCAAATAAGAAAATAGGATAAATAAAGTAATAGTTAACTGAATACTTCACAATAAAACTCTAATGAATGAAAATCTATTTAATTCATTAAATTAAATCTATTATTTTTACAACGACAATAAATGTCAAATTGTTTAGTTTACATTCAAGAGTCACCAAACATTGTCTATTTTTCTTTATTTGTTTACATACACAATAATTATTGCAGAGAAACAATAAACAGCGGTTAGTCTTAACAGATTTTCCCCACACAACTCATTTCCTACGATCAAAAGGAACTAAAAATAATAGGATTTATCAAATTTTTTCATCTTTTATTTGTCAAAATGTACAATATGTTATTTCAATTAAATAAAACAGTGCGAAAATTGTTTTCGAATGTTTCAAACTTTTGTTTTAATTCGAAGATACTGGAGTTTTAAAGGATGTTAGATAAAGACATACTTATCCTTTTTTTACTCTTCGCAGTAAAAAAGGAGAAAGCAATATCTTAAATGAACGCATCCTTTCAGCCTGTTAAATCATAAATATTAGAATAAAATTCGTTGCTAATAGGAACAAACGAAATATAGATTGGATTATAACAAAAGTAACAGCGAGAGAATGAAAGTTGTATTAAATGCCAGCCTTAGCCAATCGCGTTTTGCCACACGACACATGTCATGATTCCCGCTTCACAACCGACAGCGCATCACATTCCGTACAGTCTCAATCTCAGATTCTGATTCAACATAAAAATCCCGTATTTTTATTTCAAATAATTTGACGTTTTAAATTACAATACCGTACGGATGTTACAGAATTGAGTTACGAACAATTAGGTATAAGCAAGCACAATTAAAAGGTAATCGCGCATTGATCACTGAATGTTGATAATAATTAATAACGTTCTGCTCTCTACCGGTATTCATAACCAAGATCGTTGTATCAAAATGTTCCGATGAATGTTCACTTTCAACGACGTTTTAATTCATTTCGTCCCGCAGGAACAATGAGCTACAAAAGTATTTACGTGACTTTTCAATTACTCCTCCTTGGCTTTATTTTAACAAATTATTCCTGCAATGGACTCGCTGTGATGAGCATCGATATTGGTAGCGAATGCATGAAAGTAGCTATTGTGTCGGTAAGTTTCAGTTTAATCATTTACTGCTTTTACAAATTGCTGCATTGTTTAATTAAAATGTTTAGCATAACTTAAAGTATGGATATTTTATGTGTATGTATGAATGTATAATTATATAGAAAGTAAATATTTCAACGTTTTATTTCAAACTTATGCTAATTTTGTTATATTTGTTATTAATGTTTTATGGAATTATAGAGTTTAAATTTAATGTTATTAACAAATTAAATGCAAAAGCCTTGAAAAGAATACTTCGTTCATAGATACTTTAAATAATTGAATATATTTGAGTTATGGTGGTGTCTATACTATAATTATTATAATATGATGACAATTGCTGACGTGTTTCCCTTATTACAATAAATATCTGCAACCAGATGTATTGAATGATATAGTTTTGAACATAATGTAATGCAATGGAGATTATAATCCTAATATGTGTCTTTTTTAAGATCAAAACGTTAATCTATTAACATATTGTTTATAAATTTGACATTATTTTATGATTCACTTCTAAATAATTTAGCATAGGCGTATATATTTAATTTATTATATACATTTTTATTAGTATTAAGTAATTTTTATTATTTATATTATAATAACAAGATTGCGAATATTTATAACTGTTAATTCAATGTTATTCAATATATAATTAATCAAATATAAATAAGACTTAGTGAAACATAATGTATCTAATTATGTATAGAATTCTTCTATATAATAAATGTATGAAATGATGTGTATATATACACTGCCCACCAAAAGTTTCTGGTCACCTTTATGAAATAGGAGATTGAAAAAAAAATTGCAATAACAAATGAAAAACAACAAATAAATACAAAGCAATGAAATATTAATTCCATCCATGTAAGACACTGTTATTAAGATTTATAATGACTAATAAATAAATTTTATAGTTTAATATCAATAACATATGTACCAGTTGATTAAAATTTCAAGTGACTGGAAACTTTTGGCGGGCAGTGTATATATATGTATAATATCAAATGATAATTGTTCAAGTTCAAATTTGTTTTAAACAGGATTAATTATGTTTTTACAATTGAAATTTGCTGAAGTCCTTTATAATTCTATTTTAAATATGTGTGAAATTTCCTTAAAGAAAATTTTTAAAAACTTTCCTAGTAAATTTTTTTTAAATGGGATAACAAATATAATATAAAAGATATCTTAATTTTAATTACAGCCAGGAGTTCCTATGGAAATAGCATTAAACAATGAGTTCAAAAGAAAGACTCCGGCAACAATTGCTTTCCGCAATGGAGAGCGTACGTTTGGGGAGGATGCTAATGTGGTGGGCGTGATGTATCCTCAAAATAGTTTTATGTATCTACTAGATCTTTTAGGGAAATCAATAGATAATCCAATGGTACAGCTGTACCAAAAGCGATTTCCTTATTACAATATTATAACTGAGGAGGGTCATCGAACAATAGCGTTCAAATTGGATCAGAATGTGACCTATACTCCCGAGGAGTTGATGGCACAAATACTTAACAAAGCGAAACAATTTGCACAGAATTCGGCGGGGCACAAGCAAAAAATTAACGAAGCAGTTATAACGGTGCCAGGTTACTTCAATCAAGTTGAGCGCAAAGCTTTATTACACGCCGCTGATTTGGCAGGAATACGAGTCTTACAGTTGATCAATGATTATACAGCTGTAGCGCTGAATTATGGAATCTTCCACAAGAAGAATATTAACGACACAGTGAATTATGTTATGTTTTATGACATGGGAGCGAGTAGTACAACAGCCACAATTGTGGGCTATCAAAATGTGAAAACAAAAGAGAAAAGATTTGTTGAAACCCATTTGCAACTTAATATTTTAGGTGTAGGGTTCGATCGCACTTTGGGTGGTTTAGAGATGCAAATTAGATTGCAGCAATATCTGGCACAAGAGTTCGATGCTCAGAAAAAGACAAAGACTTCAGTTTTTAATAGCAATAGAGCAATGGCTAAGCTTTTCAAGGAAGCTGGTCGAGTTAAAAATGTTTTAAGTGCTAATACAGATCATTATGCACAGGTGGAGGGTTTGTTGGAAGAGCATAATTTCAGATTTCAAGTGACGAGGCAAAAGTTTGATGAACTTTGCTCCGATTTGTATGATCGCGTATCAAATCCTATCAAAACTGCTTTAGAAACATCAGGTACTTGTTTTGTTATTGCTTGATTAATTATTATCTTTGTAAGGGTAAGAAAGCTTGATTATAATAATGAAATTATTTTTTTAGGATTATCCTTAAGCCTAATATCTCAAGTGGTATTAGTGGGTGCTGGCACCCGTGTACCGAAAGTGCAAGAAAAATTAGTTGAATATGTTAAAAAAGATTTAGCCAAAAATCTCAACACTGACGAGGCTGCAGCTTTAGGTGCGGTATATAAAGCTGCTGATTTAAGTCAAGGTTTTGAGGTAATGAAATTTGTTACAAAGGATACTGTATTATTCCCAATACAAATTGTTTTCAATAGGAATACGGAAAAAGGAGTTAAACAGGTAATTATTTGAGACCATAAAAGACTTACTCGATAACAAGATGAAATTATTTAATGGCTTTTATTTCATAGGTGAGAAAAACTTTGTTTGGCAAGATGAATTCATATCCGCAAAAGAAAACAATAACATTTAATAAACACAATCAGGATTTCACGTTTAGTGTTAATTATGCGGAATTAGAATATTTGCCTCAGCATGAAATTGAGTGAGTTGAAATATACTTATGTTAACCAAATACATTTGTTTTCAATTATACAATTTTATTAATTTAATACTAATATTCATGTAAAAAAATTCCGTTACAGTGCGATAGGTAGCCTAAATATTTCAACTGTATCTTTAACCGGAATTTCCGATGCTTTAGCAAAACACGCTAAAGAAGGTGCAGAAAGTAAAGGAATTAAAGCTCACTTTGTTATGGATGAAAGTGGAATTCTGAACTTACGTAATGTAGAATTGGTTTCTGAAAAAAATATCCTTGAAACTGATGAAGAAGTGGGTACGTTATCAAAACTAGGTTCGACTATAAGTAAACTTTTTACAGGTTTGTATTCATATAATTAGCTCTAATACTAGCATAGTACAACTTTGTACTTTTTCTGCTGCAGTGAAAAAGATAATTAAGTATTGAAATTAATATAAATAGGGTTTGTTTTGGCAAAAGTATTGTTAAGTAAAATTGACCGAAACTGAAATCAAACCTTTGGTCGGTCATTAACTCTGTTTATTTATTCCAATTACCTATTTCACATGGATAATTAGCTGTTTTTCTTCCATATTCCTTAATATTATTTATTATAAGGCAAAAAATTTTAAAGATTGCATATTTAACAACAAAATTAATTTTTATGTGTATTTCTCATGTTTTATGTAACAGGATCTGATGATAAAGATACTGTTCAAAATAATGCGAAAGAAGATATTAAACCAGTTCACGAAGAACCAGAATCCCCTGAAAAAGAGGCTGAAGCTAATAAAACTAAAAGTGAATCACAAACTAAAGATGAACAGGCAACCAACCAAACTGAAAAAGAAAAGGAAAAGGAGAAGGAAGAAAAAAAGAAACTGACTCCTGTGATATTGAAGGAACCAATCGAAGTAAACGAAGTAACCGTAGGTTCTGAAGATGTAGATGCAGAAAAATTAAAAATTTCGCGTGAAAAGTAAGTGTTCTTTTCACCATGTTAATTAACACGAAATCCAAAGAGAGTGAATGTTAATAAAAATCCTCAAAAAAGAATGCTGTTTGATTAATAATGTTATGTATAATTTTTTTTAGATTAGATGCACTTGATTTGTATGATCGTGAAAAAAGGAGACGAGAATCTGCCCTAAATAGTTTAGAATCTTTTGTTATTGACGCTCAGCAAAAGCTTGATACTGATGAATACAAAGCTGCGTCTACACCGGAAGAAACTGAAAAAATTATTGAAGCATGCAAAGCAATATCTGACTGGCTGTATAACGATGGCCTTGATTCCACGACAGAAGTATATGAAGAAAAACTCGCGGAATTGAAGAAATTAACAAACGATTTATACGAGAGGGTATTTGAGCACAAAGAAAGGCCAGATGCAATTGCAGGAATGGTATCATTGTTGAATGCAAGCAGAGTATTTTTTAATAGTATGAAAGCATTGAATGTTTCCAGCGAAATGTTCACTGTTGTGGAATTAACGACTTTAGAAAAGGCTATAAATGAAACACAGGTATTATAAATTTATATTTGTATAAATTAACGTAGATCAACCATAATCAAAGTTTTCTTAACATTAAATATGTTATTTCGTTTGTTTTTAGGAATATCACGACAGTGTAATTTTATCTGTAAATAAAACACCTTTATACGAACCTGTAGTTTACAAAGTTCGAGATATTGCTAACAAAATGGCTATTCTTGATCGAGAAGTTCAGTATTTAATTAATAAGGCTAAAATATGGCAATCTAAACAAGAGGCGCCAATAACGGCTAATAAAACGAATACGACGCAAGAGAAAGTTAAGTCGAAGGAAAAGGCAACATCGCAAAAAGAAGAACCCGAAGTAAAGACGGAAACGGTGAATACTGAAGAGACTGAAACAACGGAAAGTCAAAAAAGCGAAGAACCGACTTTGGAATTACCCGCAAACGAAGAGAAAGCGCAAACTAATACCGAAGAAACGGAAACGCATTCTGAATTATAAGAAAGTTTGATGGACAATTTTTTAAAGTGTTCATTGTTTTAATAGTTAAAGCATTTTTATTGCATTATTAAATTAATGAAATCATCCAAAATAATATTATAAACTGGTTCCAATATATTGTTACCATTTGTAAAACAAACCATTGTGATTGTGCGTTTTTATATATAAGAATTCTCGCTTTGCGCGGACTTTAATTTATCTGTCGAAGCAAGAAGTGTGAGCTTGAGTTTTGTGAAAACACAATATAATATGAATTAAACATATTAAGATATTTTATTGTACAAAACTAGACGATGATATGAAATTTCTGTCATCGAGAAGTTTTGTATTAGGTAATTCAATTTAATAAGTAATTATTACAGAGACAAAATGAAGTTTGTGATGCTTTGTAACTATTTATATTAAATTTATGATTCTTGTATAATAGTTTGTAATACACATTTTGTTATAAAATCCAAAATATATTATTACTTCCTTCAACTCGCGTGTAGATAAAACGATAAATTTATACGATTTTCTTAATTCGTTACACTACACTGCCGATTGTCAACAAATTAATTAATTGAGTGACGTACAAAAAGCTGTTTTGTTATCCTATACATTCCATTAAATTAATTTTTCTTTTCAAACTTTCGTTAAATAATTGCTATTTAAGGGAGTGTATTTATATTGAAAATATATTATAAAAAAAATCAAAGTAGGAGTTTGTTTTCAATAACCTTATTTATTTTTATTGATCGTGTTTTTTAATGTACAATTTTTGACCTAAGGTACTTTTAAAATGTACAATTCCAAATTTAATCTTTATCCAGAAACAATATTTATAATTTAACTATCTACAAATTATTAAATATTTAACTAATGAATTGAATTTAATGAAAACTATATCTTCATTATACGAGACACTTGAAGCCCAAGTGATGTAATTCACATTATTATTTTTGAGTATTTAACTAGAATTGCTATAGGTATTTCCAGCACAAATACAAAACCTGTGCTACTACCCACACTGTAGCTATGCGAATTAAGAGTTATAATATTGACCCTAACTAATAAACAATAAAATATGATATTACACAACTCAGTCTTAAAGTGACTCATATATTCATTGTTTAAATCTGAGAAATATCTGTTTTTATAATACAAAAATTATTTAATTCCTTTTATACCGCATAGCTTGACGCTTTCCGGCAGAAAGTATTGTTGGGTTTTCAAGAAAAGTTTGTAAGGTTTCTAAGAAATTTGCTGCTTGATCCTCGTCAATAGCTCGACTATCATATGATAAAGTCACTGTCATTTTTGTTGCTTTCTTCATTGACGGGTCTGAAACGAAATTATTTACAAATTATATTTATTAAATATAAGTAACTCTTTACCCTTGTCTAAAATTATTAGAGTTTAATGATCATTACTGCTTTTAATGCGTACAATATTTTATGAATTTCAATTTAATTACCTAAAACTTCACGTCCAGTACCAATAGCGAGAATAGCGGTTTGAGGAGGATTTATAATAGCAGAAAATTCTGATATTCCAAACATTCCTAAATTTGATATCCTGCAAAAATAAAACATTTATTATAATGATGAAATAAATATGCAAGTTAATTAATGCATTTTTCAACGTTGTCCTTCGTAAAATATTACGTCTGTCTTTAAAGATAACTTTCTGAATATTTTTTACTATAATGTATCGTGTAATTTACGTACGTAAACGATCCTCCTTGAAATTCTTGCGGTTGAAGTTTCCCTTCTCTCGCTTTAACTGCTAATTTTCTAATATCATCCGCAATTTCTGGCAGCTTTTTTGAATCAGCGTTAAAAATTATTGGAGTTATGAGACCTGTCGGTGTAGCCACCGCCATTGAAATGTCAACTGTCCTTCCTGGTACCACCTTTATGTTACGACAAATAAATTATAAAATAATTTGATTTATATGTACATAAAAGCTTTTTTGAATGTACCTTAAGTACATCGCCATAATGGAGTGCCATAATTTAATGCTAATTAAATATGACCCTTAGGTTAATTTTCATAGCTGTACGATTTTCATAATTTTTTAAATGAAAAAAATATAAGTTTACTAACCTGCCCATTTTGGTATAATACATTGACATCTGGACATTCAGCAAGTGCAAAAGCAACTGCTTTGGTTATAAAGTCATTTATGGATAATTTAACGTTATCCATTATCAGCTTTTGTCGAAAATCGTTCAATTTATCTATCGTAATATCTATTGCAGCGTACGAATGAGGAATGTTTCTCTGCGAGTAAAAAAGAGAGTTATTATATATTTCTATTCTATCTATCTTACATTATAATATATATTGTTTGTTGATTTTATAAAAAATCATGTCAACAAAAAGAAAGAAAATGTCTTTAATTCTCTGTCACAAATTAGCATTTTTCAAAATACAATTAATCTTCGTAAACAGATATAGACAGATTTTAATTGAATTGTAAAATTAGCAGTACCTTTGATTCTCCCAATCGTTTAGCAATAACTCCTCGTATATTTGATACTGGTACGTCTTTAAATGTGGATGGTCCAGAAGACTTCACTGGACGATAAGACGTTTGTACACCTTCTGCTGCTTTGGAAGCAGCTACTTTTGGTTTAGCTGTAAAAATAAAGATAATACAGATTTTGTAAGCTATGAACCTTAAGTACTGATACACAACTATTCTGTGAGTCTTTAAGAACTATTAATTATACTTATAATATATGATTTATTAATAATTACCTGCAGATAAATCAACTTTTGAAACATTGTTCTGTAAAATGTATGATAATACATCGCTTTTTAATAATCGATTAGCTCTACCACTTCCTTTCACTGTGTTTGCACTCAAGCCATATTCTTCTAATAATCGTTTTACTGCTAAACCGTACACTCTGAAATTCATTTTAATACTCATTAACTAACTTTAATTGTTCAATAACTTCATCTCTTAAATGCTCTTAACATTGATTTTGAAACATTTAAAATGACTTTAAAAAGACTTACTGGTCACTTGGTGCAGGTCCTGTACTTTGGTCAACTTGTGCTTTTGGTGCAGCTTCTGCTTTCGAAGCTTTCGCAACTGGTTGCTCACTTTTTAATACAGAAGGAATAACAATATTCTTCATATCCATATCTTTTTCTATTACTATTGCTATATATTGACCAACCTCAATTTGTGAATTAGCTGGTGCCTATATGTATAATACATATATATGTATAAATGTATACTTACACATACACAAATGATTATTTCAAACTATACAGAATTTACATAATGTTTTAAATACAATTATGTGCACTAACCAATATTTTCGCCAAGACACCCTCTTCTTCCATTTCAAATGTCATCACAGCTTTATCAGTCTGAATTTCTGCCACAGCATCTCCTGGTGAGATTTCATCACCTTCCTTCTTTAACCATTGTACGATAGTTCCAGTTGTCATTGTTGGTGATAATGCTGGCATTGCTATATTTTGTCTAAATATAGCAATATAAATAGAAATAGCAAAAAATATTAAGAAAATAAATGAAATAAGATAAATATTTTTTAATTGAAAAACTATCTACTTTGCTTTTATTTAATACTTACTGTCCAGGAGGTGGTGCTTCGGAGACAGTACTAGAGGTTGTTGCTTCTTGTTGACCACTGGATGGTGCAGATGGAGCAGATGATTCCGCACCTGCCGCTCCATCAGGCATTTCAACTGTTTTCCAATCTTCTCCTTGTTCTACAGTAAGAGCTATTAAATCCCCAACTTTAATATCTTTAGTTCCTTCTGGAATCTGAATGAAGCATATTTTATAAAGAACTTATAACATAATATGGGATGTGCTTAATATATCTAAAAATCATTTCATTCTTTTAACATTTAGAATGAATGAAATGTCACTGAAATGTCACTTATTGCCCAAATTCGAATTAGATTTCTATAAAAATATCTAGTTGTGATATCAATAACTAACTTATTAATTTAATGCCTTACAATAATTTTTGCAAGAACACTTTCATCATCAAATTCCATCGTTACAACAGCCTTGTCAGTTTGAATATCAGCAATAGCATCTCCTGGTTGTATACTTTCTCCCTCTTTTTTCAACCACTTTACAATAGTACCACTTTCCATGGTTGGAGATAAAGAAGGCATCCTTAATTCTTTTCCTTTAACTATAAAGTATATATATATATATTTACTTATGACACTTTAAATACTTAAAAATAATAAAACTTATTTCTTATTCAATTTAAATTACTCCAGTACTTTAGCATAAAAATTTAAAACGATTATCAAATTATCAATGGATGGTAATAAGATTTTCCAGACAGATTTATTTAAATAATTTTATCCTGAAAGGTAATCGTCGGGCAAAATAAAGTAAAGAAAGACATCTACATGATTTAAAAGGCATTTTAAGTTATGTAAAACTTTTATGTATATTTAAATATCTTAAAAATCCTTCAAATGACCTCAAATTTATCAAAAACCTTTAAAAGGCTTTAAATACCTTTAATGTCATTTTCATTATGTTTAATGTTATTGTTTACATTAATAAATTAAAGTGATATACGTTTATAAATAACTTTTATAAATAAAACATGATAAGTTTAGTTATAAATATTAATAACTACAGTTTCACTATAATCTGTTTACATTCATATAAGTTATAGTATAACTCGTTGTAAAAGATACATTCTAATTAAATGAAATTTAAATAATTAAATATCTTACCATCAAGTGCTACGCTCAAATGAAAGCATAATCTTTGGGTTTTGTCAGGTAAAAATAATTTTGGTAACTTATAAATATATTTAAAATGTATCAATCTGTGTCGCAGTAGTTGAGCCATTTTTCTTCAATAAATTAAATAAAACTACTTAACTTTTAGCTTAATGGTTAAATTAATTCATTAATATATAATATATTGTTATCTAATATTCGTTGACGTTATCATAAAATGTATTTACAATAAGTCATTACACTGCGAACGTATGGACCTTCTGCTTCGACAGCTGATTTTAGACGTGTTCCTAAACTTTACCCTGATGAACCTTAAACTACTGAAATAAATTGAAACGTCTGCTATCACGGAGTTAATTTCTTTTGTAATTAAAATTCAATTAATTTATATTTTATGATAACCATACTAGAGCGCCATAGTGGGCACACGGGAGCACATTTTGATTCACAAAAATACTTGTACTGATGAATATTCCCAAAGAATATTCATTTCTACTTCTTCGTTTAGAGCTGACGACAAAATAATTGTAAAAATCACTATTCTTTGAGAATATGCATTAGTGCATATATTTTATTGAATGGAATTATAATTCCGCATCCATAGAATGTCGCTCTGGCGTGTATATCATAATTTATGAATTAATTAAATTTTGATTATAAAATAAACTAACTCCGTGGCAGAAGGCCTTGCACTTCACCCTAAATAATACAATACCAGCAAATGCTGTACATTTACTGTATTTTATCTCACATTTATACAGTTTTCTACAGTTTTACTTGTTTACACTTATATCTAGTGCTAGTTTTACTCTAGTATGAGGCTGTCAACACAAGTTGCAAATGCGCCATAAAATATTTGAAAGGTTAAGAGATCTGAAAACATGTTGAATGATATTTTCAATTCATTCCATTGGTAATCAGTTTAATAACATAAACAAAACTGTTATCACCTCACAAATTCTATAAAATATGTGAGAAATTATAATAAATATTTAAGTGAATTATATAAGTTTATTAAATTATATTTATGAAAGAAGGAATTAAATATGAGTTTGGAGTCCAATTTTTCTGCTTTATATGCATTACGGCGTTCGGTGAATATACTTCATTCTAAGCCTAATATTGAAAATTTAAATTATACTAAAGATGCATTAGACAAAATGTCAAACGTCCAAGATATTTTTAAATTTCTATTGACGCCACCAGTTATTCACCTCGGTACTGAGAAGTTGAGGTAAAGTATATTAATTCCATAAATTAAATTCGTAACATTTAATTTATAACATTGTACTATTATGCCTTTTATTTTTTAGTAAAGATCAAAAATTACATTTAATAAATTATATGGAATGCGTTATTAGAAAAATAAAAATTATCGATTTGAACAGTTTTCTAAATATTTATATGGTTCTACTTGTGGAAATTTATGCTGATCGCGTATTTTCTAAAGGTAAGCTTAAGGTCACTATTTCATTACAATAATGAATTAAACTCTAATTTCCAGATTTATTATTGATTAAGAAATTATTTGTAAAATTAAGTTTTTGAAATTTAACATTTATTTAGAAGATAAATAGTAATTGCAAATTTAGGCATTCACTGAGAAAATAATATTTGTTTATTTAAAATGAGTTGAATTTTAAAAATTATCCACTGTTTATTAAATTTAGTTCTGGAAGGCCATGAAGAATTTAAAGAAAGTATCCTGAAATGTTGGAAGGCCTTATTAGAGAGAACATCTGTAAGTGTTGTAGAAGAGTTTTATACAAAGGAATATATTGCTAAACTTGCAGCTGGCATACATGCCTGTGCATTGATTGCTAAATTTGAAAAAGCAGTTTCATTAAAGTAAGTAATAAAATATGATTAGAAATAAGGAATAGAATATCAATAAAGTAAAACATTATTTATAGATTAATTGCTATGGAAACTATGATGCATTTTCTCCAAATTCATGACAATGTGGATGAATCAGATATTTCATTGAGAGATCAAATAGCTGATGTACTGATGCTATTTTTACCTGGAGTATCTAGCTTAATGTATGAAATCTCCACTGCCAGTGATATACAGCATCATTCCGTTACAGTGGTATGATTTATATTTTATTACCTGTATTTTTTTTTGCTTTTTATTTTAATAATTTATTTTTAGTTATTAATATATTTTTTCATTATTATTTTGAACAGTTAGCAATTAAAGTTTTGAGAAAATATCTATCTTTTATAATGAAAGATTCTACTGAAGCTGAAGGATTATTTGACTTAGTTTCAAAGCATACAGAAGATGTCTCAGAATTTGTACCAATATTATATAAAGGAATGAACGAGGACATTACAAAACAAAAATTAAAAGAATGTAAAAGAACCCCACAATGGTACAAATTCGCTGCTGAAAAATTAGTAATCATTTTTGAAAAGTTAAAGATTTTATCTAGCCATACACATTATAAAGTTCGTAAAGAACTTGTTTATTTCGTTAATGAAGTCTTGTTTTCTAGTACCAGGTATGTAAAATATACATGAACAAGGGAATTGATAAGAAAATATTACTTTAATTGTAATTTTATTACAGAAACCTTAGACCTTGTTTTGAAAATTTGTTGCAAATACTGGTTGCTTTGACAGAAGATGAATCAGAGGAAATAGTAGTTGCTACAAATAACATTATCGATAGTCTTTATGAAAAGTCAGAAGATAATGATATAAAATATATATTGGATACTTGCGAAGAAAATCTTTACAATCTTTTAACAAAACTTCCTCGAATTATACGAACTTGTGGTATTTATAAATATGTTTACAATATATCAATACCGTTCATAATGCTGAGTTGTCTGATAATGAATAATTATTATTTTGTAGATGATTCCACACAAATGATTTCTTTAAAAGAATTAACTGGATATTTAAAAACATTACAGAAACGAAGATTATCACATATTATGACGTCGAATGCACATTCAAACAAATTAATAATTGCTTTGGCGTATACCGTGGAACTTGATTGTAGCAGTATTTCACTCATTAATGACATAACAATTACAAGTACACAATTTTTCCTTTATGTTTTTATAAGAAAAATATTAGCTAATAAACTTATGTGAAATATATTAATTCATATTCTATTTCAGATATCGACGATACAGACGGTCTTGCAAATTGTAGGCAATATAAGTTTATCTTTAATCCCTGTATAGAAAATAAAATTAAGTTAATATGCCATATTTTAGGAGAATCGGATTGTCGTCAAAGTTTAATAGATAGTATTTTTAAGTTCATAACATCCATGCCACAATATAGAAAAGAAATGATTCTTTTAATGAACTGGATATTAGAAGGTAAACGAATCATGATTTAGTAGTAATTTATAATGTTTTTATAATGCAATGAATTTATTTACAGCTGATCGTGATATGCCAATATCATTATATAAACAAATTATTGAACAGTATATTCTATCAGATTTTTGGTATCTACCTGACACTGTATCAGAAGATATTGCTTTAAGTACAGCACAATCTAATGTTGTGCAGTGCTGTTTGCTAACAGATGGTTTGGGTATTATCGCTGAAAAACTTCAAATGAATTACGACCAATTTCTATTAAAAACTTTGTACATAATAATAGAACGAGCAGGTTAGTCTTTAGCTCTAAACAAAATTCATTTACATTATGACAAAAGTATTTTCAACCTTTTTTTTTTCATTTTAGGTAAAGAAAATAGATATTTAAGTTATTCTGGACGTCAATGTTTACACAAAGTCGCCAAAGCTTTAAATTGTAAATCTGTGACTGATTTACTGCAGGCAAATGTTGATTACATTTCATATTATGTTTCTATTAAATTACACAAGTATGAAATAAATTCTAATGTTTTGAATGCGATCAAAGTTGTGATGGAAAATAGTGTCATTGATTTTCTACCATCTTTGAAAAGTATAATAGATAAGATATTTTTGAACATAAGAAAAAAGTCAAAGAAACAAAATGTGATCATATATTTAAAAGTTTTTTATATTTTTACTGTATCTGTTAAAAGAATGATAGTTGAAACTAATACTATACAAAACGAAACTTTGAATGTTGAAAAAATTTCGTGTGCAGAAGCCATTATTAATACAATAGTTGAATACGCACAAGCGAAACAAAATGCTTTAAACTTTGAAGATAATACTGACAATATAATAACTGAAGACGAAATAGAAGAAGGAGTGGATAAATACAAAGAAGAAGGTATAATTTATTATAGTATATTGAACAAATTTTATTACAAATTATTTGTAGCATTATTTATTTTACAATAAATTCTCATTAATCATACTAATTTTATTTTCACACACAGAAAGTGCAGAAGACCCTTCTGAACAACCATATTATATAAAATTAATTGAAGATATTGTTAAAAATTGTCTCAATTATCTGCCATCAAAAGAAATCGAAATTAGTTTATTATCTATGTCAATATTGAATGAGTGTTTACTAATTTTGTCAAAAAAAGAAGATATCTTATTGCCCATGGTTCATCAAACTTGGCATCCACTAGTGGAGAGATTTCAAGATAATAACCCGATAATTATTAATCGAGCGTGGGATTTATTAGTAACTTTAACTAATGTCTCAAAGGATTTCATACGACATCGAACATTAAAGTGTGTATACTTAATGAGTTCATTATTATTTGAAAACGAAGCATTATTTGAACTTGTTTGAAAGGAAGTAATAATTGCAAACAATATTTTTTAGGGAAATTTTACCATCTATTAAAAATATTTTAACAAAATTTGCCGAAAAAAGTTATAAAGTTAATAATACTTTTTATGAATATACCCAAGGTTATAAACTTCAAAAAAATTTGCTATCTCAATTAGGCAAAGTTTGCATAAATTTACAGATAAGTGAAGAGCAAATGTGGACAGTTTTGAGTATTGTACAACCATATTTGAGTGCACTTCAATATCCAAAATTACAGGTAACTTCATAATTAAGGCAAAATTTGCTTATTAATAATATGCATGTGTTAGGTAATAATATTTATTTATTTTTAGGAATCATGCATTGCATTATTTGAGGATTTTATTAAATATAATGCAGATGTAGTATGGGTCAAATGCCTTGCTTTGTGGCATAGTAAAATTGAACCAATTCCTAAGGATGAATTTGACTCTTGGTATAAAAAGGTAATAACAATAATAATCACTATCTTAATTATTTTTTTAAATAATCATTTTACATTGCAAAAATAATAAAGTTTAAAATGGGATATTGATAGTGTAATATATATAAAATCTTTTTTTCTCATTTTTATTGTTTATATTAGAAAATTTGAATGTAAATAATATTAATTATATATTTTTCAGATACATGAATGTAATATAGAGAATGAATATTTAAAAAACTTGAAAACAATATTTTCTACCATACAAGAAACAGAACAAATATTTTTTAAAACTGGTTATACAAATTGTTCAAAATAAATATTTTGTATAAACAATTGATTTATTTTTAATTGATCTTACAATTTTGTACACAAGAAATCTTTTCATTGTATATATAAAACTCTGGTATTACTGTATATAATTTGATCCAACTTAAGAAATAGGGTAGTTTCTATTTAGATTATTGATCTCAATATTTTTGAAATACTCCTTTTTATGGGAGGATTTATTTTATTAAAAATAAATTTTTAACAGGGTTTAATATAAAAAAACTAAAAATTATCAAAATAATAAAAATTTATTTTCTAACAATTATATACATAGATCATCGTCTGGATCTTCTTCATCTATATCATCCACATCATCAGGATTATAAATTATTCTTGAAGTAGTTATATAAGGCAAATCAACATTCTTCTTTTGCTCCATTTCCCGATTATTAATATCTAATCTGAAAGTTGCTTGCATACTTTGAGTAGCTGGTTCTACATTATTTGTACATTTTTTCTCTTTAACTTCTTTCTTACATGATTTTATACAAAAAGTTTCAAGATTCTGCATTATAAATTCAGTTTGCTTTGTCACCGAACCGTTTGGTTTTTGCAGAGTACAATTTACTAAGTAATTCATACTATTATTATATGAATTTTTCAAAGTTGATTCCAACTTTAAATAATAGTTTCCAAGGGTTTTAATATTTGGTATATTGTATGTACCAAAATCAGACTGATTTATACAAATTAGACGGTTCACTTTTCTCTTAAGCTTCTCAATAAATCTAGAAGCTTTTTGTATTCCAACAGCTAATGACAGAGAACTTATACAATCTATCACGATAATAGATTTGTTGGAATTATCAACTAAAATATCATCCAATTTATCTGAAATATTATTTTGATTTTCCTTTATGTCTATTGTATAATAGTCTTTAATTTCAATGTTCTTCAAATCAAGTTGATCAAAATAATTCTGATAAGTATACTTTGGGGTTGAAAATAACAGTAATACAATTTTTTCGTCTGGTTTTCTTTGCTTAAATTCTTGAAACCATCCAAGAAGGAGAAGTTTCGAATAATTTGCTTCAATATCTGAAATGAAATTAAACTTTCAATAAATAAATCAAAATTATATTCGTTTATTTCAATACTTTTCATATTCTGCATTTTTATTTTGACACACGCGACTAGCACATTGAACCTGTCGCTAAATTAAATTATAACCATTTAATGATATAATTAATATATTAATTTTATTTTTAACAAAGTAAGGTTATATTAAGCCAATATAAATATTGTAAAATTACCTTCATCAATTACAATTTTTGCATCATCGATAAATGGTAGGTTATTTATTTGATCCATAATTAGTTTATTAGTTAGTTTGATCTATTATCGTTAATATTTATAATAATTGTATACACATTTAAAGATTAGCGATCAAATTTCTAACAATTTCCCTTCCTTTTACGAGCGTATTTACACTGTTTACACTCGAAATGTGGCGTTTTCCAGTAGCTGAAGGCTGAAGCCCGTTCAGAAATCTTCGGCAATGTTCGGCCGTCGAAGCCGATCATCACCGATCATCGTACATTTCCGGACTAATACGCGAAGTAGTAGTGGTTTCGTGGTTTATTCTCCCTTTAAAATCGTGAAAATTTTAATCTGTATAATCGGTTTATATCGTGGTATACTCATTTCAAGTTTGTTAGTTTTATTTAGTAGTGTAAGATACAAATGATATGTTCAACAATGGCCGCTTTCGGCTCGTCTTTCTGCATGCAAATTGTGCATATAGAATCCGTTACTAAACACAATTAGGTAATTTAATTAAAAGAATGTTATTAATTGTATAATGAATTAAGATGTAATTGATTGAGTAATAGTTATTTTAACATAAATTAATTGAATTAAATTAAATTAATGCAAAAATTGTGCTTTTAAGAACGCACACTGATTTCGTTTTACGATGAACATGCAAAAAAAATTACGCAAATTTTAGTTTTTTCTTGGTAAATTTATCCTTTTCGAACATATTATTTTTTTTTATGTAGAAGTAGAATGGAGTTTATAGGAATAAATGAAAACAAGTGTTTGATTAATTTTATTTTGTTCATTTTCAGTTGAAATCGAATAATTTTCGAGTCCGCCATTTTGTCCGTTACGAATCCAATAGCATCTTCATGTGTGTTTTTCCATTGTGTTCCGTGGTTCTTGAATATAGGTGTTACAGTCCCGGGGCAGCTATCGGGTTCCGTATTTTGACCTAAAATTGATGAAAACAGAAGAAATTTAAAAACGAATAACTTTTAGGTTAAAATACGGAACTCGATAGCTGTCCCGGGACTGTAGCGTCTATGTCTAGAATCACGGAACACGGTGAATTAACCTGTTTGAAAATGACTACATAGTATACATTTTGATTATATCGAATTATCGTTGTTGCAATTATGTGAATCTTTGGGACTGCATCGCTTTAAGATAGTTTTCGACTGTGTTGGCGTTTATCCATGGACGCTTCGGATCCGGCTAAAGGTTTGCATTTTGATATTAGTGCAATTTTTATTTTTAACAAAATATATAAATTTATCAATTTTATAATTAAGTTGCATTCGTAATGTTGCTTTTCAAGAAGGCATCAATTTTTTCTAGAAAAAGTACATATGCATCAGTAGGGTTAGCATTCACTAAAATCCATTTTTATTTTAATTCCTTATGATAAAAAATTTATTTTAAATTGTAATTTTTATTTAAGATATAATTGAATACATTATAGATAAATTATTTATAAATTAAATAATTAGTGTAAAAAATATGTCTTTTTGGAATATTTGAGTGTATTGTAATTGACATTCCGCCCAACGACAAGTGGGCGGAAGTTGGTTTTGGCGCGTAAATTTAAACTCGGAACGAATATAATGCTTTAAAATGTAATTTTGCTTTCTTAATTTTTTCTTTTTACATTAAATTGTAAACATAGATTTTAATATTTAAATGAAAATTTAAAAGTAAAAGTACAACGTTTTTTCTTTGAGTTTACAAATCTTATATATTATATATTTTGATTGACCTTTTAAACTGACCGCTGTTCCGTGCATTTTGACAGGAAGTCTATAATTATAGTTTATCTAAACTATGCTGTTGTGACATGCGTGTTTTTGTCCTTGAAAGTATAGATGATTTTTCAGCCTGAGAACAAAATTGTTCCCAGCAATATGAAAATTGATGAATTGCGTAACCAAAATAATATAGCATTGTAATAGTTGTTATTACTGACATAATATATATTATTATCAGTATTATTGTTATTGTCTTATAATGTTATAATTATAAGATCTTGAGTGTTTTGATTGGTCCTTAATTTTTCTTGTGTAAAATGTATTTTTATTCATATAGCCAGCATTATTTATTTGATTTTATGCAAATTTGGTACAAGCAAATATATTTTCAGCAAAATGATGAAATTAATTATTCATTTTTTAAATAATATTGTGTCGCAAAGTGTTTACGTGTTTGTTACAGTTGTTATGACTGAATTGTTTGACTTAATATTTATATATATTCTTTACATAATAATTGATCATCGTGACATTTTGAAACAATGTTCAAAATAGAATGAAAGTTATTTAAACAAGTTCTAAATTCGTATTTATCTTTGTATCATATTACGTGGGGCGTTTCAGAATAACAGTATCCCATTCCTCTATCATTTTGAGTGTAACATTCTGTTACCACTCATTACGCGAATGAGATTACAATGGGGCCAAGTTTTAATTATTTACTTAATTTAATAATATTGAGTTCACTTTTTTTAACAACAAATAGTGAAGACTTACTGGGGTGTAAAGAAATAGTTTCGAAATCACCATTGTTAAGGATAAAACGACATCTGTTTTGTGAATATGACAAGACGGTTCGACCAATTTTAAGTGGCAATGCAACAATTAATGTTACAATTAACTTAATGCCGAAATTCATGGATTTTGTAAGTAAATGTAAAACTTATAACTCATTAATATTACTTAAATTCTTTATTTTTTTTATATTTAACAATGAATTCAGATTATATTGTTTAATATTATTATAACACATTTCTTTCACAGAATGATTATACAAATACATTTACATTACATTCATGGTTATCATTTGTAAGTTGTTTGACGTTATTATTTTATATGAAAAATTAAACCAAATACTTGCTATTGTTTTCATTATTGAATTATTTATTTTATATCATTAGACATGGGTGGATGAACATTTAAAATGGAATGCTGAAGATTTTGATGGAGTAAATGATATTCGTGTGAAAAGTACTGAAATATGGGTACCAGATTTTTCAGTGTACAACTCGTAAGTTTCAGTTATATATTACTGTCTTAGTATATCTATAATGCTAAATTAATATCTTCTTAAATTTTATTAATGACAAATAGAGTATAAAATAACATTGGAAGGAGCCTTAGTAATTATTTTTCAGAAAATTAAAAGTAAATATTCATTTTAGGGGTGATATGGAATCACCGCAAAATGGAATTCCATCTACAGATTGTATTTTATACAATTCTGGGAAATTGTTTTGCGTACCTGCTACAAAGTATATAACTCAATGTTTAGGAAACTATGCGTTTTGGCCTTATGACAAACAAAACTGCACAATAATTTTTGGATCATGGTCTCATACAGGAGAAGAAATCGATTTTGTACTTTATGATAAAACAGGGGTAAAAAAATTCATTATCAAAGTGCCTTACTCATATTAAGGTGAAATATCACACCTATGCAGGTTGTTTCAACACGATATTTTACGTGCTGTAAACTTCCTTAAGGAACTTCCACATAATTTCTTGTGAATTTTCTAAATGATATTCACCTTAAAATAAATATATAACTAAAAATATAAAATTTGTGAATTCACCAAATTAATGGTATTTATAGCTTGATACTGAACATTTTACACCTCATCCATTGTGGAACGTTGAACGAATGAATTTTACTAAAAAAATAATTAAATATGATTGCTGTCCGAATGATACTTATCCAAGTGTCATTCTGGAAATTAATTTAGTAAGACAATCTAGAATGATACAATCTATTTATGTGACACCAGCGATTGGTATGTATTATTAAAATTAACTGTCTAGTCAATTTATAAGCTTAATTTATCCCTATGAAGGTAGCTACGGCTCTTTTAGCTTTCAATCTATAATTTTAAATTGACTTTGTTTCGATGGAAAATTATATGTTTCAATCAAAGCGTTTGGTACCAAATACTTCTTGAGAATATTTTAACATAATTTAGGTTTTCTAACAAGTTTCTGTGGTGGCTACTTGTTTGGCAAAAAGCCATAATATATATGGATCTGTTTCGTATATTAATAGTTATTTTTATTTCACAGTACTATTATTAATAACCTTAACAATAATGTGGTTGGATTCAAGATCAAACGAAAGAATAATATTATCAAGTGTGAATTTTATTTGTCATTTGCTAGTTATATATGACATGCATTGGATTATTCCGTTCAATGGCATAAACATTCCTCATATAAGTATGATTGATTGCATATTAAACACTTTCGAATTCCAATTAATAAATTACAATTTCTGAATGGCAATTTCCATTCAAATTTTCATGTAAAAATCAGAGTGGAATGAGAAAGATACAGATTGCCACTAAATAGTGGTTCTATTTGATGAGAATGTTCATAATTATATTTGTTACAGTTATTTTTTACCGGAATTCTCTATTATTAGCAACACTGGCAATAATTTCGACTATGATTCTTCGAAAATTGCAAGATCTAACCGGAGAGGCACCTAATTGGATAAAAAATTCCGTTTCTCTTATAATGAGTTGTCGCGCAGCCCAATTCATTTTCACATTTGGCAAAGAGAATGTCCTGATAGAAAGGTTAGAGGAAAATACCGAGGACAGCGTAGAAGAGTTGCCAACTATTAATGATACGAAGAAATGTTCTGTTTGGAGGCAATTAGCAATTATTATTGAAAGATCATGTTTAGTATTTGTGTTTTTCACCTATATTATCATGTTAATTGTTCTTATTCCAGTAAGTAATGAATATCAATCATCAAATTTGTATAATTCTAGCATGTAAAACTTTAACTTATTGTTCCACAAGTTTAATAATCATTGGGATAAGGAAAACTTGAAAAGCAAATGTTCATTGCCTCAAATTGACGAAGCAATTTTCTCATGGCATATATTTGGATTATGTGTTTAAAATTGGGATTGAATTGATGTACGAAATGATGGAGCAGGCTTCGCTCAATTACATTTTTAAGTCTGGGTTAAACAAAAATACATACCTTGTTTTACACCTTTAATATTATATCGTTCAAGTTATTAATTATATTAATATAAGTAATTTATTTTATTATTTATTTATAATAAGTGCAATATTATATAGTAATTATTTACCTACTTTAATTTGAAAATGTACAATTAAATTTCTTGTTTATTTATATTACACTTTTCAATTTAGCAGTTTACGTTGATGTGACATTATTAACATTGATCTTCGCATATAGTCTGTGATTTTATTATACGTGGGTGTTAACTACAATATTTTTCTAATTGTTTCGATGCTTTAAAATACCATTCAATATTTTTCCATACATGCTCTATATAGATTACAGATTTAACTATTAAATTTCGCCTCTCTTCCTCATTGTGTAATTCATGTTATTACGAACCTGAAAGAATTGAAAGGTTGAAAGGTTAAAACGAAAATTATTGTGCGATAATATATAATTTTCCATGCGTTTCAGTGATCTGTCTTGGTTCCACCAAGAATTCATTTATAGGATTATATAAATGTATGATTGAAATATGTACTTGCCGAATAGTTTATATTGTCTTTTTATTCCGAATTAAATCTATGAGATCTTCAAGATTTAAGTGTGAAATAAATTTATCCTGCATTTCGTTTATCAATTCGTCGTTGAGTTTTCTTTCATCTATTTTCGCTTTTAATTTCTCATTTAAATGAGTTTGTGCTAATTTTCCAGCTGCGTTATTTCTAAAAAAATATTAGAACAAATTGTAATAATTGTATTTATTGAATTTCTAAATGCAACAATAATATTTGCACTCACATAGTAATTTGCTTATTCTTTCTATCAGTGTAGTAAAATTATTTTCTAATAATTTTGACTGATGATAAGGTAAAGTATCCAATACATGGACACTGAGGAAAATGCGGGCAATATTTGGACAGCGATAAAAAATTCAATATTTATTCATAAGGTGAATAAAAATAATAACATTGAAAGTCGATTGATATTGTTTTAGGTACGAATAAACATTAAAAAAAAACTGCGAATAACATGTAAAATTGATTGTCGAGAGGAAAAAATATTTCTTTTTATTGAACTATTTAGCATCCAACTTAACTGTAATTCTGCAAACTTTTAAAATCCAAAACCGTTAAGGAAAGTAAGTTGCAATTAAAAGAACAACAGAAGCGATTAGTTGATCAATTAAATGAAGTTAAGAAAAGCCTCTCCTTAATCAAGCAATGTAAGTATTACAAAAGAAGGAAAGAATCTTAGTTTATATTCAACAAAATTTATCGATGAACTTATTTTCATATATATATATGTTGTAAGTTATATAACACTAAATGTTACATTTATCTTTGTTTATAAAACCATCAAATTTCTTTGGTTTATTTATATAAATAACATTTTAAAGTGAAGATTACCGTCACAGTAATGGGTACTTTACCTTATTTGTAATTGATTCGATCAGAAATTAACTCAAGATCTGAGTCAACTCCAGGTGATTTTTTAGTTAGCATTTGTAACTATTAATATAAGTGAAAAAGATTATAATACTTTTTGATTACCTACCTTAAGAACTTATTTTCATTAACTTCCTCAGATTCGTCGGTCTTCATTTTTTGTAGCTTTTGTTCAAATATTCTTTGACCCTTATCGCGATAATCGTCGTATGGCAAATTCATTAAACGATTGATTAGGATTTGATTTTTAATTGGTATACTTTCGTCGTTTAGTTGAAAGTCAGCAAAAGCATTTAACGCTCCACTTCGTTTTCTACCATGGGCTGAAATTATTTTGTTCCCAAAACAAGTAAATTATTTTATTTCCAAACTAGTAAATGTACAGCATTGTTCGACCTTCCCTAATTTGTTTGAGTACTTAAAACACCAAGACAAGAAAGTGTTTTTTTTTAAACGTTTCGAATGCAAGCTTTGTTATTCTATAATTTTTTTGCACTTTGCACTATTCATGTGTTTATTGCTATTAAAGTTTAAACCGAAAGCAGCTTATAGCATACAATCTTTTCTCATCAGACATAAATCTTAAATAACCGTGGAATGAAAAGTTCGTTTAAAATTCAACGAATTGGAGCTTGGAAACATTTTTTTGACATTTTAAATGTTTACGTTAATAAAAGTGTAAACAATTTGTTACCCCGCGGTGTTGTTATAGAAATTATTTAGGTCGAAAATAGTTCATCGTCGAAAGATTTTTATAATTGATTGAATTGGTGGAAAATTTATAATCATATCTTTATTTATGATAATTTATTTCCGATACTTTTATTTTATTCGTGTTGACTTTATATAAGTTGATAATGATAAGGATGAAAAAGTTGAAATCTTTCATATCCTTCGGAGAAAACAGGAAATTTAAAGCAAATGCGAACACGTACGTAATGCAAAGAAGACGAAAAAACAGTAATAAGGGTAATACTTCGTTATTACCAAATGTGCAGATCAATTTTCGATCAGAAATTTATGTTGTTAATAAGTAAAATTGTGAAAGGAGATTTATCACACTGAGAAAAATATGACTGATTTTAATTGTGTTTCAGGTACATGTTGGTTTTTATATAAAAATTCCTGTTTTTTTAAAAGTTTTTTAAAATATTTCTTTTATTGCACTTCATTGATATGAATGTTAATCGAGATTCGAATAATTCGTTATAAATGTATAAAAATGTGTTAAATCGAAAAAAAGATACGCGCTATTGCATATTGGATTTCGATTTTGTCAGAAAATTCTAAAGCTGATTTGTATTAATTTCAAATCTTTAAAGAAATCTCATAATCTGGACAATAGTTTCCAAGCTGTTCATTTCCCAGATTATCAATCCGTTCATTCAAATTGAATTCAGTAAAATTTGTCGCCAAGTGTTATTGCGCATTTGATGAGAATTCTGTTATGTCGGTAAATAAATTGTTATCTCCACTTTAATGTTAATTTCAATCATTTTATAAGATTTTCAGATCAATATTAATGGGATTTTTATTCGTAAAAGTTTATTGAGCAGTTTTTCAAACACTCAACAAACAAGCCTGACATTATTAATTTCTGTTAACAAATTACTTTATTTATTTCTTATTAACTTTTAAAATAATTTATATTTTAAAATGTGAATTCCAAGAGTTTATGATAGTATTATAAATGCAGCAACAAAAGGAACCAACTGAAGCCATTAAAATGGTATAAATTTTGAAGTATAAATGTAATCTATTAATTATTACATTTATTTTTATAAATAACAACTTTCATAAATTACACACCGGCAAAAATCTACTCAATTAATTTATGTAATGAGAAAATTGTGATGGATACATATTACTGCTTTTAACTTCATTTCAAGTGTCACTTTTTTGAACATAAAAATTACTGTTTCAGAAAAATTCCAATAATTTCTAGTAATTGAACAATTTGTTCAATTGTTTATTTTGCTCTGTTCAATTTTAAATTATTCTCTATAATAACTATGGTAAACATTAATCTAAACTTTGAAAAAAATGAAGATCTACTCGATATCTTTCGTTTACTAGGAATTATTGGAAATTTTCCATAACATTTCTCTCAGTGTATCTAAAGCTAAGTTAAAGAAACAGTAATATTTTCTATCTTATTTTTCTCAATATAAAGAACTTTGAATAGAAATTTCATGAGATATATTTTAAAAGGAAATAAATCTAACATACATAGATATTCATCATAAGTGACTGCAGTAATGATAAATGTTGTAAAATAAACGGGACAGATTGCAATAGATAATATTGTTTTAGTTTATAATATGTTGAAAAATTTGACACAGTGCATGTGTGGCCACAGTTGGTTCTCTTTTGTTGAGAGCTGGGTCATGAAATACCATACGTCAGCACTTCAAATGATTTATTATTTTCCTTTAATAAGTGCATTACGCCGAGGGTAAAGGTCACTCAATATTTATCAAATTACATGCCGCGTTAGGAATGTAGTTAAATAAATAATAAAAATCTACGTTTCATTAACATGCGTTTAAATTTATAGTGGGGAAAAAAGATAATCTTCTGGGTGAGCATGAAAAGCTCGGTTGGATCAATATCATTTTCCATTTTGAAATTTTTAGCAAACTTATTTTTCATTATGGCAAAATATTGTCGGTGGAAAGTGTGTTGCATTCAAAATTTGTCAAATTTCGGTTCTTAATTAAAGATTAAATAAATTAAAACTAATAATTGGAGAAATGTTATTGTGTCAAAGAGCGAGGGGGGAGGTCGAAATTAATATTTCCTCTATTTTAGTTTCATTATTATTCTCTGATAAGAAAGATAGCAATTCTTTTCCATTAAATTTTTTAATTTTACTTTTCGATTGTACGCTTTAAAAGCTTTATTAAATACTGCATCCAATCAAATATTTCGAAATTATAAAGAAATACTTACCACCCCAGCAGGAGTGCCCGTAGCTAATACAAGATCCTTAAAGAAACAAGACCATAATCATATAAATTTTCAATAAACGTTAAATTTTAAACTAATATTAAAATCATTTAGTGAACAATTGCAATTTAAATATCCATGAGAAGTCAAAAAAAAAATTTTTTTTTCTATTTTAATCAACTTAAAGTAATATAAAATTCCTCTATATAAGTCATCCCATGATACAAATGTAGCATAATTTTTTGAACCTTTTTTATATATTGTTGCGCTATATATACTTGGCAGCGTATGAAAAATTTTGTCTATCATTATTTTCCATACTTAAGTAACTGCTCGCTATAAAGTATAATAAATTGCGTTGAAAAAAAAGGTATTTCCATGTACTGAAGGTACATTCAAGACTAACTGAATTATATAGTTAAATGTGCAAAACCTTTTGCTCGGTGCACCGATAAATATTTAGCTCTATTAAGTGAACAATTCAATTTATGTTACAGCAAATAAGAACGGTTGTTTGCATTGATATTAAATTTGGGGTCGTATTTCATGTTGCGGAGTGGAGAACACACTCACAAATTACATTCATTTTTTTTTACTTCCTTGAAATGCTTTTTTTTAAATTAAAAAAGAATAATTAATTTAAATCTCTACTAAAACATCAAGATTTAAATAACAATTGAAATTATTTACTTTAGTCTGTTGCGAGAGAGTTTTTTTTCGAAATAATATTTTCATAGAATTTTCTTTTATATAGAGAGAGAGCAAGAGTTCGATTTTATTCAACAGGTGCAACATGGAGCACATATATCGTCTAGTCACATGGATGATATACATTTTTCTGTTATAATGCAGATGTGATAAATTGATATTTCATGACTATCACAATTATGGGCATTATTCAAACAAAAATTTTACCAAATTGTACCATTTGTTTATAAGTGTATGTAAAATTTATGGTTTAATAATGGTTTAATAATTACCCATTTGGATTAAAATTTAATACAACTTCAAAAGTAAAGAATAAAAAGCAGTGTGATTTTTTAGTTAGATTTTACCAAAATTAAATAGAATATAAAAAGTAAAAACTAAAGTAGTAGTAGAAAAATGAATTTAGGTAGTGTAACTTTTTAGTTAGATTTTACTAAAATCAAATACAACTTTAAAACGAAAAAAAGTAGTGTAACTTTTTAGTTACATTTTACTAAAATTAAATACAACTTCAAAAGTAAAAACAAAAGTAGTAATGGAAAAATGAATTTAAGTAGTGTGACTTTTTTATTTATATTTTACTAAAATTAAATACTACTTTGAAACTAAAAAAAGTTTTATGACTTTTTAGTTACATTTAACTAAAATCGAATACAATTTTAAAACTAAAAAAAGTAGTGTGACTTTTCAGTTACATTTTACTAAAATCAAATACAATCCCAAGAGTAAACAAATAAAGTTATAACAGAAAAATGAATTGAAGTAGTGTGACTTTTTAGTTGCTTTGATGGAAAGGCGTGTTTTAACCGAACAGCAATTACAGCGAATGACGTTAATTTTAAAATATCAGTGGCAAGTAGTATAGATGGAGCAGCGTGGGCGTTTGTTTAATTCGTTTAATTGTTTGTTTAATTTGTTTTTGAGACCAGGGTATTTATCTGATTTGCAGAATTTATGTACAACAACTTTTATTGCCTAATTCTTTAGCAATAATTTGATTTTACTGCGCGCATCGCACCGAATGAGCTTTGAAAACATTTTAACGTTTATATGCCGCAGTTATAAATGAACTTTCAACTCGATATACCATGAAATTATATTTTCAAAATGTTACATTACTCATTTAATGGGCATCGCATTAGAAATTTCCCCAACTATTATTAAATACCATCATTTTAATAACACTTTCAACAATCAAACCGCAATTTAGGAATTACTACTTTCTTTACATATCCCAAATTTATTATTATACTTAATATACCTATATACAAATAGTAATTATATATACCCATGTAGAAAAGTCGGTAATATCCCAGTGGTGACAATCGGCTAAGATCTGGCACAGTACTGGCGAATAACCGTTGGTATAATGTACTGTGACAGTACATATTAGCGAACAAAACTGTACTTG
>JABFPN010000764.1:0-38639 GCA_022817305.1 Leptoteleia sp. ZL-2020
ATTAACACCTTAAACAATCTGAGGTTAAAATTAAATAAAATTAAATTTAAATTAAACAATGTTAAATTTTATCATTTTAACACTATAATAATAATAATTGAATTTCCAATACTTATGTTTAATTGAACATTGACGATTAAATGGTTAATAAATTTGTGACAGATACGCGACATAGAAATACGACGTTATTTATCTTTTATTTAATTACTGTTGCTATGGTAGTGGTATAAAATATATTTGCAACATTGACATGTAAACTTGTGAAAACCGTACCGTATGCCTATCCTAACCATATGTAAATATTTCTTAGACAAGTATTATTGAATATACTTAAACTAAGTATATGTATTGTTTTTTCCTACATATATGTATAGGAATATTAGTATGCCCACCAGAAGAAAAATGCATAGTAAATAGAAATACATTTTCTGTTAACAATAAACATATATGTGTAGACAGACTACTATTTCCATGTAATGCTAGTCATTTCTATCAGTGTACTACAATATCTAACTTTTTTTCTTATTTCCGTTTACAAACCAAAATTGGCTGTTAATTAGAGGAACTCATATAGAATTGTCGTTTATATGTATTTATAAACGCTTACGAAGTGTTTTTGGTCGTTATTCTTAATTTTCAAAATTTCGTGAAATTCGTTAGAATAACGTTGAAACTTCAGTCACATAATTTTAGAAGGTCATGTTTGTTCGCGAATAAAATGTCATCGTTTACTAATAATTTTAAAATTATTACTGCATCGGATACAATCTTATTATTATGCAACATCGAGTAAATTGTTCAAAATATTTGACGAACATTTCACTTTACAATTATTTAATTTATGACAAGGTCCTTCAAGTCTCAATTATACTCTGGCATCAGCTTCTCTTGAGTTAAAAGGACATTTGAGCTTATTTCCGGACGGTTACTCCTTATCTTCCGTATTATTTCTTATTGATTATTGGTTCATGATAACTGATTTCTCATTTCTCTCATACAACTCAGATTCCGACATACCAATTCTGAGAAAATATTCCAAAACCGTTTTCTCGATTCAAAATAGTTTCGTCAACATTGTACGTTTTAACAGTTTTAAATATACAACGCTTTGCGACATTCAAATAAACGTTTTTCATATTTAAATTTTATTACATTCACCGTGCTGGGAAATTTCTGTCATTTTATGGCGCCGAACGCATTCAGTCGAAGTGGCGAAGTATTTTGATTTTTTCGATAAGCAGTTTTATCGGATTTCTTTAGCGACGAATAAAGGGAGACGATAGGCCCCAGGCTCGTTGAGCCAAACGTCGAAAAAGGCGTTGAAAGGAACAAGAGCGATCGATAACGCTTTGCCAATTTTATAATCCATGAATCCATAATTCATGGCTCGCATAATTCCGGCAGGAACCTCTTCAAAGTCTTCGTACGGTCCACAGACGTATCAGTTGTTTGGGTTGCGATCGTTCGTCGTAGTATGAAAGTTTCACGGACCTTTTTGAGGACCGCTGTTAAAACCGCCGAACGCGAGCTTTCATGTCCTATCTGCATCTTGACGTGTTAAATTCGATGACTCGTGAAACGCAGGTTTTTGTTTCACAGTCATAACCAATGATGGGGGCATTCTAAAATGGAAATACCTTTGTTTAGTGCTTTACTTGCTACGACTTTGGTCCAAGTTTTGAAACGTGATCTAAAAGCGGTAATAAATCCCAGACGATAAAAATGAAGACTCGAGGCCGTTATGACTGTCAATATTTTGGTACATAAATTTTGATTCTCCCGGTTTTAAAGGCTCGTCAATGTTTTTCTGTTTGCTAATATCGAAAAATGTTTAAGAAGACGATATGTGTCGATGTTCCCATTTTTTCTGCAAAAATTTCAGTTCCTTAGCATTAGAAATGTTCAGCAATTTGCACAAAGTGAGTATAAATTAAAGATAGTCGATGAAATGAAGTTTACCCGACTGTTACAGCAGACATTATGACTTTGATTATAACTAATTTTAGAGCGGACGGCAGAAAGCAAGATTAGGAAAAACTTATGTTGTTAGTTGTTTGAAAGAACTTGAATCACATGTCGGAAGTCGTTAGATATATGAGAGAAATAAAGAAACAGAGGCGTGTAAACAAAACTTTTGATCTTAAGCGATCTCTATTTTCGGAGACTTTTTCGCTGGAACTCTTTCCTTAAACTGATTTAAAAGTAGTATTTATGATTTCATAAAGGTACAAAAAGTAGCGTCTGTTAAAAGTAAGAAGCAGAACGCATATCAAATCCTTTTCTTTCCGAGTTCAAACATTAATTAATGAACAGTACGATTGAAGAAGTTGAAAAAATTCATTGATTATGAACTTAACTGTACACTGAAGAAAACGTGATAAAGTAAAGTAAGATTTCTAATAGTGAACTCAAATGAAATTAATCATTTTAAAATTTTAATATAGGATATGAGAAGTGTTTTGAACTTCAAGCATATAAAATTGTTTTATTACAATTCAGAATAAATTTTCTTTGAAGTATATGCCTCAATTAAGAAAAAGCATATGACTCACATATTCCTTCATACTTGTTAATCAAAATACATTAATCGGGTATGGGTTTCTTATTCATAATTTTCGAAACATATAAGAATAAACAAGCCATAAAAGAAGAGTTTAAAGATTAATTACATAATGTTTTCTTGAAAGAACACGACGCGTACGCGTACAAATACTTTGACCCATATATTTTTCATTTCGCGTACATATTCATTACATACATGAAAAGATCATCTAAAACATGAGAAATGTACCATCGCAGCACTGTTTTAATACGAATTAAACACACATTTTGTTGTCGCGTGGCAATTAAAATAACGGGACATTCATATAACGATGCATTCCACCACATAATTTATGGGGCAATTTCGCGGACGACCTTACAAATGACCCAGTAACGGCCATTATCATATTGTTACCACAAAGTGCATATAAACGTGAACAATCGGTTTCGAACAATATGATTTGACGCAGTTAAGGCTTTCGTTCCGGTGGCTTCCCCCAAGTCGAAGGAAACAACGTCGGAAACTTTGAAGTCATTGTCGCGGCCCTCGCCGTCCCTCCGCTTCTCTTTGGCTACAGGAGAGGACACGTAGCGGGAAATGGCGTAGACGCACGAGCTCACATGCAGCATCCGGTGCCCTCCTCCGCATGTGCACACGTACGCTAAACAATGCAGACAGTCATCGCCATATATTATTCATCAAATGTAGAAGCCAACGAAAGAAACGGCATGCGCGCCAACGACAGAGACGGCGATATCGAAAAAAAAGAAGAAAAAAAAGGAACGAAGTCAAAAGCAAACAAAGGGTAAGCAAAAAAGGCATTGCCTTTTCTCCGTCTGTGTGCGTGTAACGTGGATAACGAGCGCGAAGAAGAACAAGTTGTCTCGCCACCTCGCGCATAATGGCTCGTAACGATACAATGCTGGTGTGCGCGACTCGTTACACTGTGTCGAAGGTTGGGCCCACTTGACCCCACCGAGTTTCTCGGATATTTTACGAGCCAAAGCAGGTTGTTTGCAACTTGATTTTTCAAACCACTTCGCTCATTATGTTTTTATCATTTAATGGTCAAGTTGGGCTCCGACTTTTTCCCGTCGTGTTGTTTTGTTTGTTCAATTCAAGCGTTGCCTCGAAGCGGTGAACAATTCCGCGCAAATGAAATTTTGAGGAAATAAGATATCGCGGATGCAAAAATGGCAAAGTGCGGAATTACACTGTGGAAATTCATTGAGATAATTGGAATTTGTTGAGGAATAAGTCTTCGAGGAAATTTAAGGGGGAACGCTATTACGTAATTTTATAAAGTAGGGTTTTTGACAGGTATTTTTTATGAAATACATGAAAAGTAGTAAGTAATAAATTAAGAGGGTTGCAATTTAAGTAGTATTAATAAGCCATAGATAGTATCATATGATTCATTTTTTTTCTTGCTTAAATACTGACTACAACTTGTATGAATATACCTTGTAAATTAATGTTCAGGAATACGAAAGAATATTCTAAATTAAATTCACTGTTAACTTAGCAAAGAAGTTTGATTGACCTTGGAGTTGATGTGTCAATTAAAGAACTTTGTATCATATTTCTGATATTGTTTTACAATATTATTGTTTTGTTCTTCTTACAATATATAATCCCGCAACTTAATTTTTTTCGCAACTTAAATGTTTTACACATAGCAAAAATAAGCAACTACAGTATCGGTTAACTTTTTAGAGCGGCTTGTAATTGAGCTTCATTTATTTTTCGGAATATTATTCTAACTAAAGTCAAGTTTTTAAATTTTTTGACAAAGGTAGCGTATTACTTTATGGCCGAAAAAATTGAAAGCCGCCGCTTCATGGGATTGTTACTGCACGCGGTAATTTAATTTTTCGGAATGGAGTTGATGTATGCACGAGTCGCTAATGGGATGAATAATGTTTAATAAACACTATGGCGGTGCAAGAATGTGTGTTACTGAAATAAGACAATTATTTCAGGATAATTTCTTGACAATCGCGACGATCCCATCCCTGTCCCTGTAACGCGATAATACCTTAATGTTATGTTATTATGTTAAATTATTCTAATAGGGAAGAGTGGACGGGGAAATCGAATTATTATCAAATTATGCTACAGAAACTACTTACCTACACTATCCCTCGTAAATGTTGAACACTGTTGGCAAAAATTTAGTACATTGAATTTTCTATGTTCTAAAATGAAGGTCATACATTGTAAATTACAAAATTCAACAATAATGAAAAATTAATTTAAAAGTAATTATGAGAATTGAAAGCAGGAATAATAGTCTGTAAAATTGAGAATTCCTCATAAATGAATTAAAATTCAGATGAAGATTTCACACAGAATCTGTTATCATTCGGCTCTTCTGCCGTATGCTGGCAGCCAGTACTGGTCCAAGCCTGGGACGATTGTCAGCGTTTTACTTGGGTATATTATATTAAATATATTAAATAAATATATTTATTTAATTATTATTCATAAATATTATCAAAGCCAAATTTTGAAATTTATTAATTATAAAATTATAGAAGTTTGAATTTTATGATAATTTACGATAATGTCCCATTGTCCCGAGGATTCTAATTTTGAACCAAATTTAGCCAATAAAGATAAAAAATTCACTCAAGATAACTAACTCGAGCATGGCGTCGATGTGCGACGCCTAATATACTCCTGAGAATCCCGATAATATTTTTCAGAAGGGTTCTCCAGGGGTACTCGAGGCAATCGTTATTGTCCGAGCCGACAATTCGACAGAGCCGATTAAATCGTGTTACAAGAGCACGGTCGCAGTGGAATCGGATGACGCACAGCGGTTGGTCCAGTCTAACGCGACGTAAAGTGTTCACTGAAACTCTGTTGTGCATTTGAATTACGGTACTTCGAGCCCCCATCCGGTACAATCAAATGCACGCTCCCATGGCCCGCGGCTACGATCGTCGGATTAAAAGGATCGCTCGAACTTTGTTTAACGTTCAATCGCGTCATTTTAAATAGCTAAGTAGACTTCAACGAGCTACAAGTGGCTGCAAAATATTACACGCTGCAGTCGATGATTTATTGTCCGCAATCAATGAAGCTAATTTAATATTGAGTTTCGTCTAATAGATTCGGATACTTTCGATTTATTACTACGAATCGCTTTGTATTGGACTTAATCAAGCGATTTCCATTAAGACTGTGTCTTTCACTCTTTGACACATTGATATTATTGTTATTTACTTAGTTAATTAATTGATCGACTGATTGATATAATTAATTTGTAACAATAGTGAAATATATATAAAGTATTTTTTCACTAATTATTTTACTTATACTACTTATATCAAATTACAATCGTTACTCAATAGGTGAATTTGAATTAAAGCATAAATTTGCAATTCAGAAATAGAAAGAATAATATTAATATTTTAGAAGAGTAAATATGATACGTATTTCACATTGCTAAAATGCAAATGGAGTTTTAAATGATCGTACCGCAGGTGAAGTATCGCCACTTGTGGAAATCCCAAAATGGCTGATGTTTTCGTCTCATGACATGACAGTCGTACTTTCTGCGCGACTTGAGAGAACTTGCGGAACTACGGCTGACAGAACGCAAAATAGGTGACGGTATTAGTGTAGACACAGCCAAGGCGCCAGTCATCCTTTTCCGGCAGTCATCAGTGTCAGGGAGCATCGGATGTCAAATAGGGAACTCTGGGGAAGACAAATTCCCCCAAACTCAGGCGCGTCAGGTTCGCACATTCAGTAGATCGTTAGAGCTCGGCTGACGTCCCAAGACGCACGCGGCATCACTTTTACGACACTTTTTGTGAAAACATAATCGTACAGGCGAGACAAGTGCGATGTGCTCTTCGCCATTAAAATATCAGTACCCTAATATCAATCGTTGTTTTAATGAATGATGTAATTATACAAAGTTATATTTTATTTTAAAATATTGTTATTACTCGAGGTGATAACTATAGCCATATTAATTGATGTAATTGATTAACAATTATTAATAATACACACTGAAGAGAAGAATATTTAATTCCAATACAGATTCAAACTAAAAGGTTTATCTTAAAAATGATTCTAAGCTTAAGTTTCATAGTATTACAAATTAATCTACCACTGCTATACATATACCAGTACTGGAACACTTTATGTTTTAACATTTTATAAGCAATTTACATGAATAATCTCAATTAAAAAGCATCTCAATGGGCAACTTTTTTCTGTTATTCAAGATATCATATAATTATGAGCCCAAAGTGAATATTTTGAAAGAAAATAATGTTAAGAAGATCTGCATTTGTTAAATTTTTTTGTTATATGTTTAAGTACATCTCTTTACTCCCTTTTGTCTGTGTTTCTACTTTCTTAACGGAAGACATTCAAAGGATGTTAAATACAAATTTTGTTGTGTATTTTACATTTCGTGAAGTTGCAAATGCCTCCAACAATATAAGTAATGACCCGAAATATTTAACCCCGAGGTCTAACAATAAAAACAACGTCTGAGGTATTTTTCCTTGCCGGCGCGACTCCTTATTTAATTATTTACATTTTCTTTGACGGGAGTGGAATTTAATGAATTATTTTAGACGCGCGGCCATTATAAAACGCGAGCGCCGAAACAACGAGTCGAGCCAAGCCACACGAAACAAATGCACGAGCAGTGCAAAGGACCGCCCGAGCGGTTTTGAACGCCGGCATCGACAAAAGCTTCTCTCGTCGTGGAATCGCGTTTTCGTAACAACATACAGCTAACCTTGCATTCAACCTCGCTCGCATTTTTTTCCGCTATAAGTGTCAAAAAGCGCCCAAGCCTCCGTCTGCGAGTTCTGACCTTTGAAGAGACCCGCGCTCATAAATACAGGCTCGGGGAAATCATTTTTCGCCAGGGAAACATTTTATTCTGTCAAAACGAAAAGCGTCGTCGTTTACTTTCCACGCAGCTGCCGGTTCTTATGAAGTTATTTGCATTCCCGATGCCGACGAAATGAGAATAACTGCCACGTGCAATCGAACGAGACAGTTGCAAAGTCGTTATTGCGTTCATCTAGCTGTGAATAAACGATCAATATTGATTAACAGAACACAAGACAATGCTTTCAATATACTGAAAAAAATGTTATATCAAAAATTAAATTTCTTTGGTCTAATTTTTATTATTAATATTAATAATTAATAAAAGATTAACAATTAATCTTTTGGAATTAGAAGGATATTGTCAGTGTCTGCTATTTTATCATACCTTTAGGGTAGAATTTTATGTGTGATATAGTAAAATTTAATATTTAGTATTATAATAATCGCAATAAAACCAGGCGATTTTAAAAGATAGTATAAAACGTTTATAGCCTACTTACAATATCATACAAACATCTCAAATGGGGATTTGAAATGCTAGAATGAGTTTGGAAACAGCTCGGAAAATCAGTATAGGACTTGTTTTAGATGACACTGGCAGAACTCTGAATGATATCTGTTTATTCAGCAAAATACAGATCTAATCCAGACACTTTCCATTTTTGAGAAATTGTTATAAAATTCCGGAAAGAATTTAGAATCAGTTCGTACTTTAACTCAAATGAATTCAAAAATGGGTTCTAAACTGATTCGTCAGATCGTTTTCAACATGATTCTAGCATTTCAAAATTTCGCTCGAAGTATAGCACGTTATAAATTCTCTATCGTGTGGAATAAACATGCATCACACGCATTTTAAATATACTGGGAAAATATTTAATTTATGCACAGTATACCTAACGCATGTAATAAAGTTATTATGGATGTAAATATATAAAACGCATTTTAAGTTTATGAAATATATAAGTAGTAATACACGTATAAAACTCCGGTTTGATGTATGTAAAACACGTGTATACCATAATCTGATATTAACACATACCAAACATGTTTATATATTTCGCGAGCAGTGTCGCAGTTGTGGTCAGCGGGACGCATCATTTTGGACTTCACGACTTTATGCGCGCGATAAATCACGCGAAAAGTGATTAGAGTGCAAAACTATGACTTCCGTCATTGATGCATCCGGCCATTAAAATGCCGGCGATACGGACGAAGAGAAAGTGTCTGCGGAAATGACACCGCGGGGGAACGATACACGACGGCAGATACGATAACAAGCGAATTACGAGCGCCATTTTTATTATACACCTTTACAGAAAAGTCACTGAACAGCAAATTTCTTGTTCGCGTTATCGTCGTGCCGCTAATTTATATTTCGCAAGGTATTTATTCGAAGAAACTCTCCTGTTTATCTGCATTGTGAACAGCAAATTTGAAAGCAGCGCTCTGCTTTATTATCAGCGAATATAATTTGAATCTCATTCTGAATCACGTTAAGTGGCAATTATAAAGAGAGCATAAACCAATACAGTAGGTTTATACACTCACAAAACTGACTATTTAAGAGTAATAGAATATTCTTATATTAAATACGATTTCCATTCATTATATGGACAAAACGAAATTCTATTTATAATAATAATAAATAATTCTTATAGAACATATACTTATCTAAAGAATTATTCCATTTATATTAAACGGATTTTTTTTCAAGAAAAGAATAAAAACAGTTTCATTTTAAAAATGTTCAACAGATGATACAAATTTAACCTAACAATTGCATGCAGTATATATAAATATGTACATACCCACACTCCCGATGAAAATATGTATATTTTAAATTGTTCGAAGCACTAATTTAACTTGAAATTTGCACACACTATAAAATTAATTAAACAACACTGACCGAACGTATAAAATTTAACACGCACTGAACACTGGCCGAAACAATACTGCGACGATGACAGCTGAACTAGACTTATATATTTACAAATAGACATATTCTTATCATAAACAGAAATATCATTAGTATTATCTGAGATAATATTTATCGTAAAATTAATTACCTTTTAATATAAACACTTAAATTTATTGTATACTAACTGAATATTCTTATTTTTAATTGATTTTATATTAATTTTAATAGGAAAATTTTCTTTGTACAGTTTTCTTAAAGTAAGTATATTTTTTTTCTGAGTGTAGGGGAGAAAAGTTATTTCGATATATTTATCTTTCTTAAAATATATTGTTTTGAAAATTATAATCATTGTTATCCAGATCAGTTATAACACTATTTTTATTAAACTAGGATAATAATCCACTGAAACATAATATATATAGATTTGTCTTATTCCCATCGATTCGTTTATTAATTTCAATAATCCATTTAACTGTGGATTATAAGTCAAGTAAGCTAAATTAATTCATATAGTAGCGTAATAAGTTGCTGTACAGACTCTATAACAAGGATAGCCTCTCCTTCCTGTTGGCTTTTTCGTCTGACTGTTTTTGTCACACGAATGCAAGTATTAGTATATTTCAGGGTAATAATCAATCTTCTTTCCTTACTTTATTAAAGAAACTTGAATAGTGTTACTCTCTTTACGGTTGTACAAAATATCGCATGTAATTAGACAAGGAACTCAAGAATTACGGACGAGTGTGATTGCAACCCGAGCTTAAAGAGAGTTTAATGAAAGTAAAAACACTACATAATATGTAATAATCGGGTTACATTTTGTATATACCATGTTTTTTATTATGAACATCACGCGTGGGAATAAGCAGTCTGGTAAAAGTATGGAAAAGGTCTAGACAATCAGACCGATAAGCGCATGGAAATGTTTTGCTAACATATGAAAGCGTTAAAATTTGAATCCATTTATCCATTAAAATGGATAAATGAGAAAATTAACATAATGACAAATTATTATTGACAAAAGGTACATGAGAAGGAAATTATATTGTGGAATGAAGGGTAATGTCATTTTAAACGCTCATTTATGAAGTTAAATTTTTAATGAAATTATTTTAACCATCCCAGAACAAACGCTGAGAATGTTTGGCGAAATAATTGAAATTTTTGTAGTTCATAATTCATATCATTATGCGCATAAACACGCAATTATATGGCACTTTTGCGTCTCTGTGAGGCGAGCAAAGGACGGCGTAACATGTTTACGCGATGCTGCACGCAATCCAAGTTCGGTGCAATTCGAAAAGGGACTTCTCGGTGGATCGCAGAAACCGCGACCACGCGGCTCCTTCATCGTGCTAATTTGGCACCGTCAACGACGCCATGTGTCATTCTAATAGCCAGAACGATGCGCACGTTTTTAATGACTCGAACGCGCTCTTTTCGCGAGGCTCCCCTTTAATTCGCGTGGGACACGCTCCTTTGGGCTTTACGGTCTGTGGAATTTTTTCTCGTGCCCGCTGTACATCTTCGCGGTTCAAAAAGCGAAAAATAAAAGGAAAAATGAATAGGATATTCGTGCGCAGGGAAGGAGTATGAGGAATAAACGAAGCGCGAAGACCGCAAGGACAGCCAGCAGCGGCAGGAAACCATTACACAAGATAAAATGTCAAGAGCGGATACGTTCACGTTTGCAGAAATTAATTCCCTGCA
The DNA here is from genome assembly GCA_022817305.1 of Leptoteleia sp. ZL-2020. Classification (NCBI taxonomy): domain Eukaryota; kingdom Metazoa; phylum Arthropoda; class Insecta; order Hymenoptera; family Scelionidae; genus Leptoteleia; species Leptoteleia sp. ZL-2020. The sequence continues at coordinate 11,043 of JABFPN010000764.1, forward strand.
ATGAATTCCTTAGACAATTAATGGGCGGTTTTTATAGTTGAGGAGAGACAATCAGGAATGGACCATTAATGCAAATGCATTATGCTTTATTACGAAATGTACAATTTAAAATGTTGTTTGTGTTACGCATAATGTTAACGAACTGTTTTAAACGGATATATCTTGTGACGTATAATGATGTACTTGTTCGATTTATGGCAAATATATAGACTTAAATTTTCTTCTCGTTTATCACTAATGTGACTGAAAAATTTAAATTCGGTTAATTTTTTTATTTTAAATATTAAGAGGTGTAAACATTTTTGGAATTATTTTTGTTACACTAAATTAAGTGTACTTGTGATATTAATTTTACCGCGGTAAAATTAAATAAAAGAGCTCATTTTGAAATTAGAGTAAAGAGAATTTTAATAAAAATGATTTGTGAAAACTTTACGTGATGTAAATTCAGCAATATTGTATCAAATTGGTACAATTTGCATCGAAATTGTGAGCACAATCGCACCATTAAATTTTCGCCACGCTTCTACCATTGTCGTCAATGAAAAAAGCGCGTAAAAAGGGTATACTCTACGAACAGAGACAATTCTGCAGGCTTATCGATATTTTATTAAAACGTGCAAAACTTGAGAACTAAACTCTGTCTGTTGCATCTGTTTGCTTTAAATATTGAATGCATCATTATTATTTTGGATAAAATTTAAATTTACGAGTTGTGTTTTAGTGCTAAACTTGATCTCGCAGGATTTGTTATTTTTAGATTAAATCGAACAGATCCCCGCTAGAGGTTGCTATTAAATATTATTTCTCTTGAATAAAAATTGACAGTTTTCTAACAATAGAATAATAAGAAAAATGAATACTTGTTAATAGTAATTAATAAAAGAAGTCTTAGTATAATAATTGGTTATATATAACTGATTATATATCAATGATAAATACTTACCATTACTGATGGAAAAACACTTGTCTTCGTAGCACAGACGAAGATAACTCTCACCTGTGGCATATATCAGTACAGAATATATTATTAAATTGTCTAAAATTGCACTTTAATGTTGATTCGTTGTTTATATTATAGATGAATTGTTATAAGTTAAATAGATTAATTACACAATAATATAGATGCAAAATATTTGTTTAAAGTTTTCCTGAAAAATATAGATATAAAAATAATGAAAATTAATAAAGGAATTCGTGAATTCAAAGAAATGCAACAGATTCGATTCACTAAAATTTTATTTCATCGCCGCTCCAACGATGAAATAGTCTGATGTGTACAGATACTCGTATTTGTCTATAACATATGTATATTTATTTATAATTTTATATGTATAGTTCGTTCCTTCGTTCTCGACTATTTTCAGTAGCATACAAAAGGATACAGGCACACAAATATCAAATATGCATCTTCGGTACTCAACCATATCATTAATAATAATTACACTCAGTGGTACCCGTTACAAATATGTTACAGTTATTTACAATTTTCAGCTTCGCCGCTTGCGAAGCCATTTTTGCAACGATACGTATACTATATATATAATATAATATATATTTATATATTATATATAAATTACAGATATTATGTACATTCGAGAGTTAATAAGAACAGAACCGATCGTTCGCTTTACTTAAAGTATTAAGCCCACGGTAAATAGTCGTAATAATGTCACTCGACGTGTTTCTAATCGCGCTCTACGTGGGCGCCAATCCGGCACTTGCACTAATTCAAACACTCGCTCGATTTAACGATTAAGTTACGCGCTGGCCGAGCTCTTTTTTTTATCATGCCAACGTACGATGGTGCGACACGCGAAAATCTTGTTCTACCGGATCGATCGATTACAATTTCGCACGAGATGCAGTTTTGCTAGCAAAAAATCAAATCCTGAGTATTCGGCTCGATGGTTAATTGTGCAGCTGTAAAAGGGGCCGTCAAATCGCGTCGAGTCTGAATTTTGTTGACCAACTTTGTGCCGAATGTTGACAGATGTGCACCAAAGCACGCGAGCGAGTTCGGCGTGCGCCAACGACTCCATCTTCCTTTTTCCCGTTCGCGCAATTTTGTTTCTCTGTTTTCGAGGCTATTAATTTCGTTACGCACCGCAGTGCTGAACTCTTTAACATTAACGTAGAAGGATAGACCGATCCACGGACCCTTTGACGAGCAAAAAAACCGATCGATCGAAGGCGATGGGAATACAACGTAGTGTGACAACCAGCAACCATTAACATCGTTTATTTTGCAGCGTTTGTTTGTTAACAGGCTTTATGGGATATCGCGGATAGAATCAAGTGATAACGAGATGTGCTTGCTTCCGTGATGGAATAATGCAAAACAGATAAAGAAATCGGGATTGTGATTAGAAGAGATTTCTTTAATGAAGCATTGACGTCAAATCTTATTGTAATCTTTCTTCATCTAAAAGAAAGTGTATTAAGCTTTGAAGGGGATGAGATCACACTTTTTGTAGTTTTTAATTAATTGCTAATGTTTATACAAAGTTAACAATACTTTTAGATTTAATTAAGGATTTCTAATTTCAAGAATATTGAATATCACCTTGATATACCATTAATATAAGTTACTTTGTACCTTGAGGCTTTACTCAAAACAATGAAATAAAAATAAACATAAGTTAGTCATAGTATTTAAAAGTGCTTTATATTTGCTATTTTATTATAAGTTTTGTTCTGCAGTTTATATTAATTTTGTAGCTTTTTTATCCGTACACGTTGATTGCATAATACGATAATATAGTAAAAAGTAAAATTATTTGTAATAAAACGTACTTTACTGCTAACTTCTTCTAAATTAAAATTATTTAATGTTTTAATTAAAATACTTCCAAAGAAAAAAGTTAAACATTTTTTAAGTTTAATTTATTATTTCGATCAAAGTAATCTTCGTTTTTGATGCACAAAGTAATCTTATTTAACAGTAATTCGAAATTACTTTCGAATCAAATTTGTACAGAACTTATGAAAATTATTTATTTTTCCTCTCAGAAAATGTAGTAAAATATGGGAGTGCAAAAAATACAATTTTCTTATACACATATACGCAAATTTGTATTGTGTTGATGGCGATAGGTTTAGCGTACAGAAATAGTATATTCTATACCATAATACTTCAAGCTACGTCTAGAATAAATTGTCAGTCTGAATATTCTATATATTTATCCTATTCATATAGTAGAACTTGTGAAGATTCTAGTCTCAAGATCTCCTCACAAGTACAACACCATCTTATATCAATAAATCTTAAAATACCTTTGTTGTGTTTTTTCTGTTATCATCGTATACAATATCTTGAATCTGAAATACTCTTAGCTTTAAAAATGAATTAAAATTTCAGTCGAAATTCCATCTGCAATAATATATTATCCTGATTTCTACTGTTTTGCAATGTTCTGCAACGACAGATAGCGTAGAATAAAAAGGTACGATTACTTTTCATATCGATTTCGCTATGAAATCAGTATTGCGCATTACAAATGCGGCATTTATAGTAAAAATTGTACTTTCATTTTATTAACTACTAAAATTGAAAATTGATTGCACGTCATTGGTCTACGTCATGAAAGGACTTCAAATTCAACTTTGTTGATCATTGTGTAAATTGCATTTATTGTTTCGGTCATGTATGTATCAAACAATTACAGATTGACTAAATTTAGCAAACCTACCGCGTGTATTATTATTTATATATATATTTATATATATATATATATATCTTAAAGGATGCAAAATTATAGTATCATCGCCAGTTTGATGGCGAAAAGCACAACCGCGAAATATGTACACTAAGCTCACAGGAGAGAGAATAGTCCGTCGCGTTGCTCTATCTACAGACGGTCTATGACTGGTTTTCGTTTATAATCGTAAGTTATACTGACGCATTGATTACATTTAATCAAGATCGTAGATGAGTTCGAGTCGTTGTAGAAGATTGATGATCGCTTTTTTTCATTTGTTAGAGTATAAAGCTTTTCTTCTTTGTCTACCGCGAACTGGTATCTCTCTTCAATTGTTTGGGGAGGTCGCTTCAGGGCCACGCGCGCCGAGAGACGAAAATAACAACCGAATCAACGGCACGTAATTGTCTTTCCTTACCCATTTAATTGACGAAAGAATCGATTAATCGACCAACAGTCGCGTTTGAAATTGATCGTGTTTTGAGCAAAACCGTTCTGCGGAATGCGAAATTGCGGATCGGGGCAGTTTGTTCGCAAAAAATTACTAGCTTATCTAGGATACGTTGCATCATCAATTTATTGCCATCCTTATCTGTCGCTCTCCGTACGACCGTGACGCGACCTCTTTTTATTCATTTCATATCACAATGTGGTTGGGCTCTTACACATACGTTTTTATTTATTATTGTTGTTTCATCCCTGTATTGTCGATTCGTTTTCCCATGTAGAGAGATATATAGAGATAGAAGGAGAAAGATAGAGTGCGAGTACAAACTTGCAAATGAAATAACGAAAACGATCCGCGCGATAAATCGTTACGCTAAAAAGGCGACGTAGGTACAGAGATAGAGAATGTAGATTTCTGTCATTTAAGACAAAGAAGGAGTATGTCACGTCGAAATCAATTTCTAACTTCGCTTACACGTGTTTACGATTTGTGCTCCTTGTTCATCTAATGATCGCAATTAAATCCTAGGTTTATATTACATTATATGGTAGTAGGAGTGTACGTGTATAAAATTACGTATAAATAAAGGATCGTGAGTCAGGTGTCGACGATGTAATAAATAAATATATAGCACGGGACTGAGTTGTGTTCCTTTCGACGAATCAGTCTTTTTTTTCATTTTCCTTTTTGTTTGTTCTTGTGGGATACGATCATATTCGCGACCTGTTTTGGCAGTAGGAAGCGAGGCAATGACGGATTTGTATAATTTATCGGCTGAATATAACTTTACCAAAGGCGATGTGTTTTGGAGGCTCGAGTTTGAACACAATTGTCAAATATAAAAAGTACAGTAATCGATATTAATATTCCTTTAAATGTAACCTTGTATGTAAAATTCGCTAACTAGTTTTACGTTTCTCTTATACATTATAATAAGTCATATCAAAAGATAAAAAAATAATATATATCACAAAAATAACTCGAAAGTCCAAAACATAGAAGACAACATTCATCGCTGCCTCGAAATTGATATGCAAACAATTCTGGTCGTTAAATTATTCAAGTCGTAGTCATCATTTTCAAATCTTTAAAGAGTCAGTGTTTGAAACATCTCTGTCCTTAAAATCAATTTTAAATTTTCTCATCAAAAATAGTCTCTTCGAATAGTGTGACGAGTTAAAGCACCAAGGGCTTCAGTTTATAAGCATGCATGCTAAGGAGACAACAATTTTCATACAAAATTATACCCCCACGAAAAACAATTTTTTCAATCTAAAAAGCAATTAAATGCTGATATTTTGGAAACACTGTTATGCTCGTCGTTAATAAGCCATACCGCCTCATTTCGTAATTAAATCGCCGTCTCGCCAGCGTCCCGGTACAAATGATTTCGTTCACTCTGTTTTCGATGACACAATGTAAAATTCGACCTTGCCGCGAAAAATATCAAAAATATAAACAATAAATAACTCGCCATATGTTACATAAATAATAATGCTTATCGTTAATTTAATTTACAATTTATAAATCTTCGTCGTGCCTTGCACACTTGTGGCCTTGTACTTGTTGACCGTTGTTTCTCTAAATTCAATTTTCATCACATTAGAGGAAACAACGAATCGGTCGTTGCGAAACTTTACACTGAGTCAAGCAATTATGGAACGTTCTTCCTCGAAGTCTATAATTTGCTCGCACCTAACGCGTGCGATGCGGCGCGTCACGACGCGCGTCAAAAATAGCATTAGCGTAATTACTATCATTACACGATTTTCATAATTTTTCACATGTAAAATTCCTAGCGATGTACAAATTTTCTCCTAAGCGTCACTCCATCCTTCCTCGATCCGTTCCCACCTAAGTAGTTATCGTGCTACACTCGTTGCGAAGAATAAGGCGCGATTTTTACAATAATCTCCATTCACGAAAAATCGTCATATCAAGGTTGTACGAAACGTACCCGTGTTGCGCCGATCCAGCAGGAACTCTTACGCGTATCTGTGCAAAGAGTGCTCTCGACGCTTGCTGCCTCGTCGTTCTCGGTTCTCATAAACCGGTTCGGGACTAGGCGGGCTTGAATACGTCAGGTTGTTGGTACCTCGAGGTGGTGGCGCGCTGATTGGAGGCGGAGGCGGTGGAAAAAAGCTCTGCAAGCATGCCTAATGCAACGTCATTATTAGAAAAAACCTGTCACGCAAAATTGTGGCTTCAAGAAAATTCATTTGCTTGCTACTAAAGCAGTATGTTACGTTATTATGGTAGAACCCGTGAAGATTCGCATGTTTTTATATGCAGGTCAAGAATAATCTTGTTAATTATTATTTTTCGCGAAAACTAATACTTTTTGTAGTTAAAACTTAATTTATGGTTAAACTAATTAAAACCACAATTATTTATATTATATTATATTATTATAAGTACTGACAATTATGTTGTAATTTAAAAGAAGACAAGAATTTGCAATTTTAATCTCACTTAACTTACTTAAATATAAATATTTGTTTTCATTAAAGAACCTTATAGAACTGAATAATTTTAAAGAGAAATGAAGATGTGAGTTCTTAACAAGATTGTACTACAGTAATATTTAGAACAAATGTTTAATGTTTAAATCGCAGAAGTAAATGACTGTTTCATTTCATTGCAAACCCGAACGATACGTAAGAGTGTATCTTGTTGGCATGCAAATCGATCGAAATAAATCAGCGATGCTCGTTCCTCGAGAGACAAGCTGAAGCATTGCAAAGCAGAATTGAAATTACCTTCGCGCTGCCTCTGGACGACTTTGAGAAGACGCTGTCTTGATCACTGCTCACGCTAGGTACGGGCATCGGTACCGCGTAGTCGTAGGTAGCATCTGCAAGTTTCCAAACATAAAACAGACCTGGGTTAGTTTGATGGATACCACTATTTATCATATCGAAGATGCGGGTCTTAAGTGATTCAAATGATTTACTATTATCTTCTACAAGAATTTCACCTGACATTGACAGTGACTTTACGGCCAGCTCTTGAAGGGCAACTTTATTTAACAATAATAATAATGCCTTTCATAGTCTATAAAGGGAGACATTTACTAAATAACGAGTGGCTATATAAATATCTGAAGAGAAAGATGAGTCTGATTCAATTATATCAATCATCGTAATTAGATCGGATTAAGTAAACCTTATTAAGTATAATAAGACCCATCTAGGGATCTAAATCCAGACTTCAATCTTCATTCGATCTACATCAGGTACAGATAAGCAGACCTAATTAGTCTTGATTAAATTTGATGGCATCAATTAATTGTAGATAATAATTCAGCATTGAATTTCAGGCATTCGTCTACCTTTCAGGGGAATTCGTTAAAAGGAGTCGAAAAGAAGCAATGAACCTACCAGACTGCTCGATGTTGTCGTGGAGATCTTTGTTATCTATAACGACCGTACTGTATCCGTAATAAGCGTGCGAAGGTTCCCTGTACTTGTTGTCGTGGAAAGGCTCTTGGTAATCGTCCATTCTGACGTCACCTAGCAGTCGGTCGTTAAGGTCCCGCGGCAGCGAAGTCAGTTTCGCTACAGCGTACCTGTCGTCCAATTCCTCCACCCTATACGTCATAAGCGAGGGGTCTTTCTCGGTGGTGCCGTACGCTGATTCTGGGGACAGGTGCTGGTGGTTCCCAGAAGATATAGCGCTTTTGGCGCCCAGTGGACTTGCAAAATTCTTCCTCTGTCTATGGCGCGTTATGATGAGGAAAATTGCCACGGCCAACAGCAGAATCACCGCGGTCAGTACGCCTATTATCACAGCCATGTACGTCGGGTCGTCCTGCTTTGCCGTGGAAACTGGAATTTCGGCCTGCAGTGGCGTGTCTCGGGCTGAGCTGCGATCCCTCAAGCGTGGAGCCACCGTTGACGGCGGCGATTCCGGCGTGAAATTCCCGTGAGCAATATCTGGAATAAGACAGCACAAACATTTTTCATTTACGTCGCGAAATAACGCAAAGAATGAGATTTATTGGATGAAATTTCGGACTCGTATTTATCATCACGTGTAACGTTTCCCCAAAATGTAATAACCGAAATAAAAGTATTTTCCCTTGATTCAACAGGGTTCGGTCCAGTTTTTATGATATATCTCTTTGGCTTTAATACAAGTTTAGATTGGTTTGTTCGTAAAATTAGTAAAATTAAGTGATAAATTGTGCGGAATTTTAGCGCTGTAACATACTGTGTAATTTAAAGATCTATATAAGGTCAAATAATTTGAAGAAAAATTTATTTCCTTCGTCAAATTTGCCAAAAATGAAATTTAAAGACAAGTAAACAATCTACTAATGATTTGTGCCTTGTAAAATTTTAATTATAAATGATATATTGTATACTTTGTACAAATGTGTTATATTATGTAAACATTATTAATGGAACATCTCCTTGTTAATTATGTGCATTTGTCCTTTTTAAATAGAGAAAGAATGATACCGAACTTAATTATACTTTTGAATAAAATGTAGATTGATTACTCGATTTTTGATAAATCTCGTGTTGTTAAAATTTACTTTTATTAACTTTTATTAACTTATTTAAATTTACTTTTATTAACACTCAATGTACTATCAAACTAAAAAGTTGCGTACCAACAAGAGGAAATTTTAAAGGATTTTTTCCAGCGAGCTTTTTTATTATAGGTTTTCTAACGCGAATTCCTAACGCAAAATTCATTTATGTATATAGCGAAGCATTTTTGCTGGTTATGCAATTAAAATTCCATTCTGTCGATAGGTGTCTTATAAAATCTGCTTGTGTTTCGTCGCATGAATATTAGCTAGATAATTTTGATCATAAAAGGGTCAGCTATTGGAAAGTGAATACCGTGCGTGTTAAAATGATGTACACCGGAGTAATGCATATTTGTATTCACGTTGAAAATTAATATTTGTTACATGACTCGCCTAAGGCTTTAAAACCGGCGATCGTCACGTGCTGGCCATTAGTGTACTGTAGTGCACTCACCTGAGTCAAAGGTGATTTCGCTGATCATGATCCAGCGAGAAGCAAAGCTAAAGCGCAACTTGACAAATTTGCCGATGCGATGGTGTAGCCTGATCGTGATATTACGAGGATTCTCGAAGATTTTGTCCTCGATCGTCTCGTATACTATTGGGTCGTCCTTGTAATACTTCCCACCGACGCTAAACATAACGCTCACCTCCGAGAATATCTGAAATCAATATTGATGAAATCCTCGTTATTCCGTGACAGACAACCGTTTCTAAATATTGATATTTAGTTTATATATATTGAGGAAGGTGAAGCTATTAACCGAATGATTTATGGGATAGTAGAAGTACTGGGTCATTTCGCGTTTAAATGAATTGTAGATAATGGATTTATAATACAGCATAACATGACAAAAATGATACAAAAAAACTTTTTCTGTCATAAATTAATAAAAGAACATTACTCTTATTTTGTAAGCCGATTATTTTTTATGTCATTCAAATGTAATAAAGTTCGAATCCTTTTATTTCGTACAACATTCACAAAAACTGTTCACAAAATTATTTTTCCTCAATAGTAGCATTTAAAGTAAATAACACTGAATTATTCGCCGAACATAAAAATAGTTAAATTTAAAAAAAAAAAACAAAAATAGTAAACAATCAGAGATTGAATATTAAAAAAAAAAAAAAAAAACAAGATTCGGTAAAATGTACGTTCTAATATTGTTTTGCTCTTCAATCCAGTTTTGGTGTAATAATTTATAGAGAGACGGGAGCGTGTTGCCATCAAAATAACACGCTTCCCCTGAAGCATTAAATTGTACGCCGAGCTTATGGAGTCGGCGCTCTCAATATTAATTCTGAGCCTGGCGACACTCTTATCAGTCTGAACCAACCATCCGTACTATTCCTTTTCCATCCGTTTCCTCATATCGGGGCCTGTTCCGCTGCTACGATTCGACGCTGATTACGTCGACAATGACAGCATCGACCTTAGTAATACCGAACAGTGCTCTGGTCTACCCGAACAACGGAACACAGACCTGGCACAGTCTTGCCAGAATGCTAATTTGCGTCTAACTCGATCATGCAATATACATTCTGAAACGGACGAACACGCTACAAGACTTCCTTTTCGTTGTTCAAGCTAATGACTTTTGCTTTGTGTGTGTATGCATAACAACTAGGGCTTCAATTATGGGGAACGATTTTTTCACGTAAAAGTGCGTCAAGTTAGATCAAATCCGCGAGGCGCTTGAATAATTAATCAACGGTGCGTTTCAATTCGCGCATTACAATATTCGCCGAAGGAACCGCGCGTCTCCATTTGGCTTGACGAACTTTTCATTTCGACAGTGAGGCGAGCACCAGCTCCAATAATGAAACAACTCCGACAGCCATTCGTAATCTTGAAACTCCGCGAATCTCGATTAAACCATCCCCTGCTTCGAAAATTCAATCCCGAATCACTCCGTCTTCGGAGGCTTTCTCAATAAAAGAAAGCGTGTACATTTATAAAATCCCATCTGCATTTAAAATGAACGGAATATTTTTTTTCCGTGCAATTGACAAAGTTTCGGGGTAAACAATGTTACGTTAATGAGCACATTATAAGACATCCGTCGTGAAAAATGAAAAGCGTCGTCGCAGCGCGGATATATACCGACGATTAATAATGAAAACGCACTTATATGATTCAGAAAGCGGAACAATAAAAGACGAGGCGCGCGCAATCAGCCGGAAACGAAAAGTGAGCGCACACGCGATTTAGACTAGATTGCTAACATGTTATAAACCAGTGGCGAACTGGGGGAGGAGAGATTACAAAGCAGAGATTATTCAACTCCTTCGTCCTGGAAGACGTCTCGATGCCCCCGCTCACTCCCGTATGGATTTTCGACATTGCCCTCGAGGCAGCGGCGCAGTCAGGGATGGTTACGCTTTGAAGTGCTGTCTTTCAGCCGACAACGTGTCCTATCCCGCGTGCGCTCGTGCTTGTTAATAGAAGGGGTCGCGGTGGCGTACAGCCGAGCTTGCCAGACTTGCCAGACTGTCGGTATTGTATTTGAATACGTGGCGTATCTGCAGCCGCGGCCCGGCTGCTCTCTGCCATTGTGCAGAGCAGCCCCATTCTGCCCCCGACAAGCTCGTCCTCTCTCGCTCGTTCGCTCGCTACCGCCCGTGCTCGGTCGCGCCAATACAATTGTCGGGCTGGGTAATGAGGCGCCCCATACAAATAAATCTTGATACCTGGCCGAGTGTTTCGCGAGCCATTATAAAACCTATTGGGAATACCGGAAAATTTTCCGCAACCCGCGCATATCTCTCCGCGACTTGCTTCATAATAAATAAAACGCCCACCCCTTACCCCAACTCCGCCCTCCCCCGAGTCGACCCAAACGACACGGAGGTATCATCTTCGAGACTCGCTGCCACTCCTTCTTTTCTGTCCCAGGATATAACTGTTGTTGCACTCCAGTCGACTGGGAAACTGGATTTTTGCGCAGATACCTCCGAAGGTTGGCGGCTCGAATTACTTCCCTTTTCCTCCTCATTGCACTCTCGATGACGCTCCTAGAATTTTGATTTCCTCTGTAACGTGGTTAGCGCTTGAACAATTCGAAATGAGCCTTGTTTTCCCTCGGCAAATTTTGCGATGATGACACTTATGAGAATGCGTCATTGATACTACCGCTATTATAGCACGTATTGTTACTCCCGGGCGACCGCAATATTTCGCGCAAGCTATTTTATTGTAACCAGAGAAACGGATAGAGAGCTTGATAAAGAGGTCGCCGTTGCCGCTTGCAATTAATGTATCGAAGTGACACCGAATGTAGGTTTGCCTGCTAAGAGATAATTTTCAATAGAATATATTTTTAATATCGATACATTTTTTTTTTATTTAATAATTTTGCAATAAAATTGGTCGTAAAAAATTCAAAGTGAATGTATATTTTTCACGGTTTGAATGGAAAATTAATTATACCATTAATTATCAGAGCCGAGTCAATTATAGTCAAAGAGTTCCGCATTTCAATGAGATTTATTCCTAAAGTCTTCGAATTAATAAATTGGACGGAAAATTCAATTCCGAGAAAAAAAGTGGGTAGATACTTTCAAAGCTATTTAAAATAGTTTTAGATTTACTGAAGTTGCTACTGTAAATCCACATTTCTATTTTTAATTCATGTGTATTTGCAGCTGATTTCTTGATCTACTTTACAAAAAAAAAGAAAAATATTTTGTTTGTCCTTCCACTCAGAGTAAACTTCTTTAAATTGGGAATGAATATCCGAGCAATATATGTTAATTGACGTATTACAAAACGATTAGAAATATTACATGTTAAATGGTGCACTATTATAGTTAGAATTAAAACCAAAATAATACTTTATAAAGTGACGAGAACAAGAAAAATACGCAGAGACATACTCTTAAAATTATTCAGGACATTTCAGTCAATCAGACATTTGTTAAAGTTTCAATGAGGTGAATTTCAACGTTTAATATTAATCCCCGATTTTGCAAATATATTCTCGTCACGAGTAAGAAAGCATTATTGCAAAGCATTGGTGTGTTTCCGACTCTCACCTGCACATCCTTCGTGAACTGATTGTTACAGTATATGTGCACGGTCGAGAACTCTCGAACTTGATCGAACTCGAATTTGATCTCGAGGGGGTGGCCAGGTGAACGGGAATCATTCTTCCATCCTACCCACTCCTGGCTTTGATCGTAGTTTTGGATGCCCGTCCTAAAGTCATCCTCGCCGGTCTTACCGTTCGTCAGTTGTCCGAGACCCTGACGCAGTTCACCGTCCCAGTAGCCGTCGTAAGTCGCGTCGAAGAATTCCCAGTTGCCACGTTTGTCACCCTGTGGCATCGAGTAAGAAACGATGCCGTCATTCCAGGAGCAGCCGTACACTTCTACGCGCATGCAAACCGTGCGTCGGTGGTAACTGTACGGCAGGAAGCGAATTCTGCTCGCCCAAATCGGCGGATCCAGCTCGTGCTTGATTTCCAGATAAGTGTTCGCGTTCCCTTCCACGACCTGCAATACAAAAATGCGAAACACGCAATGTACAATTTCAGCGGAATTGAATTCACATTTCTCAATATAATTACATGACTGTGACCTTCTCAAAAAGCAAAAGAATTTGAAAATGAATCGTAAAGAATTTCATGAAGTTTCTATTTTTATACTTATATGTCAAAGTTTTTGCACGAATAGAATATCATGATTGGAAACTCGTACATAAGAAATATTGTTAACATTTTAAATTTATTGCTTTAATTTTATCTTATTATAAGCAGGAGAAAAATTTAACAATGGAAACTGAATTTAACGATTTTGTAAAGGTAATTAAAATTTATGTTTAGTAAGAATATCTATTCATTTATAGTATTTTACTTATTTCCTTGCAAATTTATGATCAGTATTTAAGTTAATGTTCCCAAAAATGTTTAAAAGGTATGCAGTTAAAAAAAACTTAATGTTAATTACCAATAAAATTAAATGAATTTCTCAGTGTTACTTTATACTATCGTTATTTAAATTATGCAGCTTATATAAAAAAATAAACAAAATATAAGTAATGTTATAATGAATACTTGTATCTTAAATTATTACACATATTTATATGAATATACCATTTGTAGTTGTCGTATCAATGTATAAAAAGGGAAGAAGAAAAAAATATCGATTTCTTTACGATTTTCGATCTAAAATACATTTTACCTTTACAATCCCATAAAATGAGCTTGATATTACCCGAAAGCGATTACCGAATTTCACACCGAATCGTTCGGTCTGAATCGAATTCGTGTTGAGCGTCCCGTTGGCACGTAGCCTTTTATTACCCGTTGCGCGAATAGCCGGTGCAATTATTTATAATTTGTTTGCAGTACAATATTTTACGACGTCGGTTAATTTCTTTTGTTGTCGGCGAACCGGCGCGCGTTCCTTTTTCCTCGCGCCTCGCAATCCCGTCCTTCAGGATCGAGACCAGTTAGCGAGCTATCATCTTGACGCGAGCGAAAGGCGAAAATAAAGTAGTGTCAGCTACCGATGCAATTACCTCGCGGCGTGCAATTCCTCCGGCTACGAAAAACTCTCGATACGTGCTCGAGATCGAAGGAGGCACGCGTATTACCGAACAAGAGACTTTGCACCTGTCGTGGCCACGTAGCCAGCTCCGCAACTCGGTCACGTCCCGGCCATACGTGAGAACGACGGGACAAGACTTACTCTGTAACTCCCTCATATAAGTGGAAAATAAGAGACCCATTGTTTCCCGGCAACTCCTTCATCGATGCCGCGATAGCAGCGTTCGCCGCTGGCACCGTCCAACTTTCGGAATACCTAATGAAGCGTTCGCCATCCCGATTCGCATCTCCGCGATTGATTTTTTCTTAGACATGCTAATTTCGCTCGAATAATTGGCTCGGAATTGAAAGCTTCAAACATTCCCGTCTGCAGCGCGACGTGGGAAGGGTAAACAGCTCGCGCCTAATAAGACAAGATCCACGGGCGCGAATCACTCTTTATATTCAATGACTACACGCTGAACAAGTGGCGCTATCAACAACAACCGTGTCATTTGTTTTTGCCAAGCTACGGAATCGAGACAACTCCGTTACAAACGGCGCTGTTTTGTTTCGGAAAAGATTGCTGTTGTGACAGAGAGATCCGTGCCATTATTCTGCACTGTCTGCGGAAGCTGAAAATGATATTTCTTTTTGTCGGATAGAAACATGCGGAAGGTCTATTAATCATGCCGAGTAAGCAGCGTTGTGTATACGCAGGGGCGACCGCAAATGGTTTCCTTGCCTACTCTTATAATTAGACCTAATTTATACACCGAGCCTCTTCGTGTTCCTTCGCGCCATATTTCGGGCCGAAGACAAATTCCCTGAGTGACGATGTGGCGGCAAGGTGTGGCGCCGAGACCAACGCCCATGTTATGTTAATCCTGCTTCTGATACCCAAAAGACAAGGAAAACGGTCAGCACACCTACTCCGACACCGCTAACCGGTACGGGGTCCGCCTTGTCAGACGTTAGAGTAGATTAAACCGGATAAGTCCGTTGCCATTGTTTAATTATGCGAGGCAGTACTGTAAGAGTGAATTTACTTTAGTAGGGAGTAGACGACTCGTTTCAATTCCGATAAAGCTTCAGGTACAAAAATGTACTCACTCCGGACGATTCATTTGTTGAAAAAGTTCATTTGCCGAAGAAAAAATCGTATTTTGAAGGTATCAAAAATGTACAGAAGAAATCGTTTGGAATGATACTTATATTATTGCTAATTAATAAATAATCTTGAATATAAAATTATTAACTTCTTGGAAAAATAAACAATCTTTGTTATGATACAAGTCATTATTACTTTTATCTTATTAATATTATTGAACATTGAATATATTAATTATTATACTTTAATCACAATTATTTAGATTTTTCAATTTATAACAATTTACATAACTTTATTTTAATATAAATATTTATTGTTCAGCTGACATCTTATTTATATTCAAATATTTGACGATAAAAAATTCTTGTGTATTATTTGGTTAAAACTTAACACCTTATATGATGCCTGGCATGTATGCATAATTTTACTAATATCAGGTATACATTTTATGGTCATTAAGCAGACACCCATTTTTTCGCCATAAACTTTTAATGCGGTGTAAATCCAACGAAACAAATAATCGGCAAATGATTTGTTTGAAATTTGGCCTGCTGAAAACAGGTATTTTGTTGGCTTTCGAGCATAATCCAGTCGGACAGGTGAGCTGTTCTGGCGAGTGGTAACCATCCGATCTCTGTACACGCGACGGCCTTCCCTCATTTTATTGATCCGCCTACCTATACAAATAAGATTGTAGCGGAGCCCTCCGTTTCGACTTCGCAAGAAACCCTAATACTGGCCAGCGATGCTCCTCACTTTCGTTTCGGAGCTTTTCCCGTGCCGCCTTGAGACGTCAGGGTGCTCGTATATACTTTTCCCCGAGGCAAAGCCATTCGGTGTTTCGTTTATTTTACCACCCTCGTAAATCGTTACGATGCACTATGTAGAGACCGTTTTACTTAGGAAAGAAGCTTTCGTAAAACCACTGTCTTTTGTGTGGAACAAGTGAATTTCCAGGATCTTTATATAAAAATTGACTTCCTTCAACGCGCCACGTCCCCTTTCCGGTTTGTCAGAGGACGTGTATTTTTTGTCTTTTTTCTTCATGACAATCAGATTTATTTTTAGAATTTCAGAGGTACCGAAATTCGTAAGTTGTAAAAGTTAGAGAATACTATTCTAATTCGATCCGGATTATTCGCTGGAATTAATATGCAAAGGATTCTTACCTCTTCCCCTCGCACGTTCCTGTACCGAATCCATTTTCCCAGCCTGGGTCTCCAGTAGTCCAGCATGTAAGCCTCGGAGAATTCGACACCTTCGCCATTACCGAAACGTCCCTGTGTGGCGGTTGCGGTAATGAGATGAACGGTATGTAAATCTATCTCCAACCATTCCTTGGGCTCCGTTGTGATCTCCGTCTTCGGACACCACGCACCACCCTTGCTTTCCTGTCGTAATCTGAAATCAGAAAAAAAAATTGTAAACGTGATAAGTAACTTTAATGAAGTTCAGAGAGAAACGTGTTCTACATATAGAAAGAGTTATAAACATTTATTATTTCTATTAATGCTTTATTATTTTCCAATGTAACTGCAGAATATAAATAAATAAAAATAACATATTAATGTACATTACTTTTGTTACTTCGAGTAATAACATTAATCAAAGCCTTGTTTATTTAATTTTTAATTCCAATTAAAAGCAGATATTTCCTGTATACGTTTCTTATATCATTTAAATTGGGGTTTATAAAAATTCGTCCATAGCAAATTGAATATTTCATGCCACTTTATGTTTTTATAATAAAATTATCATTTACTTCAATTCCGTTCATTAAATTGATTTCTAATCGACAATCCTCGTCGGAATATCATTATGGAATTATAAATGAATTCAAAGTAAGATAATACAATAATGAGCGATGAATAATTAGGGACAAAAGGACGAAAAAAGAAGAAAAGTGGAGTGCACGAGTGTGTACCGAAAGAAGAGGTACAAATGTAATCTCCCGCGTGTATCTGTCGGATAAACGTCGCCCTGTCGCTAAGGAGTGCGCGATGAAATTATAATTTATCGATCGGCTTCGCGGAAGCGAATGATATGAATTAAAGATGAGCCTGCCTTATCTATGACGCGCGACCATGGGAGAGCCACTCCGATTGCTAATTGTATGGTTTCCTTTGGTAAATCCGCGCGAATGCATTTTCAGAGCGCGTCGCGGCGGGATTCGCGCCTGATCCCGGCAAGTTTATGGTGGTATGAGCAGGGAATTAAGTTGGATCAGCAACTCGCCGTTTGATGAAGATATTGCATCGCTCGGGCAGAGATTTCGCGCAAGGATACAATTTCTGTTTATTACAGAAAACGCTTATCTGCGAATAAATTTGCTTTTTACGCTCGCCGCCGGAATGCAAATGGCTCGAATATTTTGAGGTGCGAAATACCCCGAGACGTATCCCCCGGTCCGCGTATTTATTATCGTTTCATAATGAAACGGAACTCGTATTATTTTTTTTTTCTCTCCCACCGCCCGCGGGACTCCTCTGGTCGGAGGCGCATAATAAAACGATTAATTAGCATGCGCGACAAAACGAAATTTGATTCGCTCCGTGCGGTACACCGGTTGCGCAATAGGCGACACGACATTTCAATTTGCAAATCGCACCGACTTAATCCCCGGACAAACGCTCCGATTTCTCGGGAGGACAGGCCGCGATCGTTGGTGGTCTCGCGAGATATGGAAAGAGAACAAAGGGATCGTTAGCCCGGCTGTAAGCACCGGATTTGAAGTCCCGAAGCCAAAGCCATTCGCGCGTCTAGACACCTCGGTCGCGTAAACCGCGCGAGTATCCGGACCGGGATCCATAAAGTAGCGTATTAAAGCCGCAAGAAAAATGCGCGCCGCCAGGCACGTCCTCTCAGCGCCTCGCGGAAAATATAGAACGCCGCGGCAAAAATTGGCTGGGTAAAAGCCAGTCGCCGTGCCGACTGGCGCGTCCTATGAAGTGTCAGGATTTAACTGACAGTACAAGGTGCTCTGACGGTAATAAAGTGGCGAATGCTGTACGCACGCTGGCGTTTACAGTTAACAGTCTCGTTCCTTGGCCGACGCAACGACGTCATACCCCCCCCCCCATCCCCACCCCTTCCCCTCCTTTCTAAGACTCCCCCGCGTTCTATTTCGTTTTCTTGCACGCGTGCGAACGAGACCATCATACGCGAAACCATAACTCATAGACCATTAAGGGAAGCCAGAGTACTTTGATACAGTCCACATCAAAGGCATTCCAACAACGCTCCAGATACCCCTACCCCCATACGGGTATTCTTCAGCAAGGAATATCCAAACCATAAGATGGAAGGGAATAAAAGTTTATTCGTCAGAAGGAGTCTTTTTACGGTGCGCCTGGAGTACCAGATTTTAAGAATTTTCTTAAAATTATAAAGGCTTATAAAAGAAGGATAAAGATTAAAGGAGAAGATAATTTGAATATTAAAGGATGGTGTTTCTTGGGAATTATAGCTACTTAATTTTCTTTACTTTCTGAAAAGTACGAGAATTGAATTTGAATGTTGAATGTGGAATGTGCAGTTCGCTCGGAGATTGATTACAGAAAAGTATCTATTATATGTCCCCGTAAAATCTACTTTTATTTAATCAGCAATATATTTTGTGAATCAAGATAAATTTTCGTTCAAGATCATATCTGACTCTCGATTATTTTATAAAGTATGCGCCATATTATTTTATTCAAAAAATTAACTCAAACATTTAAGATATGTTAAAAAAACTTGACATTATTATAATTCTATATAATTTTGAGTTTTCAAATGTTTAATATATACCTACAATACTTGTGAAACCTTACTGAACTGTGCTCTCTTAAATTTTATTTTCAGAATCCTCCCCACCCGTCACACAAGAAAAATGAAAAATCACAAATTGAACGTATTCAATTTCATTTAATTTCGATTGTATTACTTGTCAAACGAGCAAATCACTTTTCCGGAAACTGCCGATCGAAATACCACCAGGAAGACCTGCCGAGGGATCTACGCGAGAATCCTCGTTACGAAAAGGGATTTCGTTTGAATTCGGAGGATTAGCGCTGGGAAGGTTGCTTTCTTATACGCTCGCGGAATTAATGCGAAAGAGCCGCGCCACGGATTAAAGGAGTGCCGACTCGGGAAATGTAGGCGCGAGGTCGTCGGCAGGATATTACAAAACTGATTCATTTCTTGTATCACGCGGGACGATTTCGAGGACGAAACGTTCATTCTTGCGTTACAGCGAGAATTCAGTTGAGACAATTTATTACCGGCGAAAAGTTTCATCGGCGTGACGTTTTTGTGACATTTTTATCAATCGTGGGATCCGCAACGCGACATATGATAATGACTTTGCAAACTTGTCGAGGGAAATTGTAAGGGCGCGATATAATCCCCAACATTTGGCTAATTTCATTCCACTGATGGAGTGACACCTTTATTATACTTTATAAATGAAAGTTGGTTAGGCGCCAGGCAGTAAAATGTTATTGTAAAAAGGAAGCGTCGAGAGGGAGAGAAGTTTTCGCGCGGCAATCAGGACACGTGGTCGTCGCATATCGCTCGTGGTGCTATGCAAATTAAACGGTCGAGGTAATAAGAGGGAATTTCAGAGCTTAATAGATGACGACGTCAAATGAAGAGGAAGGAGGATTACCGACATCTTAAAGGATCGCGAAGGTTACAAATGGATTTGCGGTCATTCGCATGCGGAACGCCACGTCATTAATCCTCATTCCCGACTGAAGGTCGAATTGAGAATAAGTACTGGATGTGTCGATTAATGGCACAGTGCTACTGTGATCACGACCCCCCACCCCTTCCTGCCTCTCCTTCCCTCCACACGGCGGCCACGATGACGAACACGTGGAATTGGCCGATTCTCCGATACAAATAAGCGAAGCTGAAGAACCGATTGAAAGTCACGAGGGTTCGCTTTCAGATAAATTGTAGGTGTGTTGTAAATACAGAATATAATTGGATTATAAATTATAGTACGGCCGAACCAAGTGAAATTCCGCATGTTGTATGTAAATCGATGAATTTGAGAGAATAATTTTAATCATCTTGTAACATCTCGACATATAAATTCAATTTACGGTAATTTATCGTGCAAAATTGTAATGGAAGAAACTAGTATTGGATATTGAACGATGTTATATTACTGGTTAAATAAAATGTGGCGCCTTTAATGGGAGTGAAGTTGGAATACAGTATAATCAAATTTTAAAGTATGAAATTTATTATTGGGGTGTGACAAAGAATATAATATTGTGCATCGTAGAGTATGAAATATACAAATTTCGTTCGGTTTTAGTACACAGTGTCATTTTACCTTTTAATGGTATAAGATATTTCAAACCATTTCCTTATGCTTGCCAATTAATATTGATAAAAATGATATTGAAACATTTCATTTTAATTAGAGCGTATGCATGGAATAATAAAATATTACACGATAAATTTATATGGAATCGAACTTTCTATTAACTGAAATTGTTTAAGCAAAATAATTTTACATTTAGTTTGGTTTGATTAAATTCATGATCTAAAGTCGACTTGTTACAGTTACGGTTATATGATTTCGTATATATACCATGCTCAGTTGATCATAATAACTATAATTTGACACCATTTACTGATTTGAAGAACCAAAATAACAAGTTTAATTCTTTCCCTGACTATACTATTTCACAAATTTATTTTCTGTTAGACTTAGATTTGATACATAAAATAATTACAAATTATTAAAAAAATCCTATTCGTATATATTATAGCAACTATGATACTAAACTGTAGTTAAGTTATATTAATTAATGTAACATAAAAACTAACTTACCGTCCATGGTGTGGTCCAACATTTCCACTATCGAAGCTGGAACTGGCATGAATGTCTTCGTCAGGAATTGCACCGGATTCCATTCCCATCGGGGCGATACATTGTGCTGCAACAGAGAAGTACAACATTTCCATTAATAAAGTCCAACTTTGGCAAAAAAAAAAAAAAAATGGTTCGGACCAAAGTTCAAAGGATCCTTTTTGTTCGTGACTTTGTCTATACAGAGTTGACTGAGCGAAAGGAAGACCCAGCGGCATAAATAGCGCGGTGAGATCAGGGCGATTTCGGGGTCGTTATGTGCTCGAAAAAAAGCGGTTATCAATTTGACAGTGTCAGAGTCGCTTGGGGGAGGGACCCGTCCCCGGACACTCGATTTCCCTGCGCTACTGGGTTGGTAAGGTGGAAGGAGGCGCACACCCTTCCGTTCGGGGCTGTCACTCCGGAAAATTATGGCCGCGGAATGAGTGGCTGGGCCGGGCTTCACGTCGCATAACTTACATCCCAAGCTCGGCTTCTTCTCTCTGTATCTTCTTCTCTTCTTTTCCAGGATGTCTATAAATACAAGATCGAAGTCTTGTGCGACGGAGGAGCGCGTCCCCGCGGATGCCGCGAGGAAGTGGCACACCAATCGATGCTCGTAAACTCGATACTGAGATAAAGAACTTTATAACCAGCCCTGAAATCGTGCGCCTTCGCCTCAGATTACATCTACATGAGTTATGATGCGCTTCGTGATTCCTTGTCTCGTCGTCTCGCGACCGGATGTGAAATGAAAAGCCACGTGAATTCGCGGCGCGACCGAAGCAGATGCGTGGAACAAGTTTCGTCGCTGCCAACCACTGACTCTCAGCAGCAAAAAAGTGCAACGTAAATCTGGAAAGGAGTTTTATAACCAGAAACTATGCCAATAGAGATTACTCGATAGATAAAGTTCGCAGTTGACAACTCGGAATACGACTTTTGGCAATAGTTTTGTGTGGACCAGAAGGAGTTATCACGTATGAACACGTGGGAATTTGAAAATTACTCGAACATGTCAGTCCGATTAATCTGCGTCTAACTCGGCTTTTTTCTACTCGTTCGATTACATCAGATCTGGTTTCTGTTCAGGTGAGAGCAGGTGTAACTTGATATCACTAATGGAATCAATTAATTGGTTTAATTAGATTATGAATACGGACACATTTTTGTTTGTAGTTATTTAGAAAAGTACGTTTTGGATTCAATGGTAGAATTTAGCAATAATTTATTACATAAATTTTGAAAGTAAATTTATAAATTCAGTTTCCTTCGATTAACAAAATACTATACGTCAAATTTACGTGTGTGCATTTAACTTCATATAGCGCATAAAACATTAATTATGAAATTAAAATAATTAGAATAAAAAATGTTAATGAATTTCAAAACTCCAATAATAATCTCAAAATATTTAATATAAAATCAGGGCGATTTCGTTATTTCACACAAATAATAATAATAAAATTATTATCTATATGATAGGTATAATGTTGTTGGAGATTAAAGAATTTCTGCTCGTAGAAAGACTTATTTTTTTCCCTGAACATTTCATTAGCATACGTCAATATTCTAATGTTTTTTTTTTTTTTTGATAGTATGAATTAACATTCTATTTTAACAATTAATTATTACAACACTTCAACGTTTTTACTAAACATTCAGTGATATATTCAACATTTCATGGCAATCTTCTTTAAGTTCGTTAACGTCTATTAAACGTACCCATTATATTCCGTATTCTAAGCTTTCAAAAATTCATCTTACTTTCATAGTGACATTCTCGAGAACGTTACGTCTTAAATAATTACTTTCCTTCGTTCGTAGTTTGTTGCCAATACCATTTCCTGTCCAGCTTCTTCGGAACACCGACTATTTCTTCGTTAACGGCAGAAGGTTGCGGAAGTTTGCGGACCGACTGTGCGGATCGGGGGGGTAGGGTACGGACGCGCAGTTTCCTGCGGAGTAGTAACTAGGGATTTAAACTTTTCAGGTCGGTTTACCGCGATTAGGAGTCCGTTCTCTGTGGCGCGGCGCGAGGATTACTTCTTCTCACTCGGAGACGCTGTTCGAGTTTCGACATTCCGAGTTTGGAATTGGCAACAAAAGACCGTCGATAAGAAAGCCGGCCAAGGCGCACAAAGAATCGGCGAATCCGCTTCAAAAATCGGATTACGTTTTCCTAAAATGTGTCGCCTTGCTGCGCGACAGGATTGAATGTTTGCCCGGACTTTTTGTTAAGCCGCAAATTAACATGTCGGGATTAATGAAACTCACGCTCGTATTGCTCGATCTGCGCGCTGCGGAACCGAGAAAGCGTCGTACATCATTCGCCGTGTCAAGTAAGAAACAACCGAAAGCGCGGTCGGGATGAATAATGTAAGGAGCAGCTGATTATTAGGTTGATGACGCGTGGCGAAGAGCACGACGAACGACGCGTCTGGCGCCCTGTTTGGTGCCCCCACACCCCCTCCCGCGATATCGTTCCTTCTGCACTCGATGTAGACAAATCGCGGCGCATAACAAGATTTTCTACTCGGCCGATTTAATTCCGCTTCCGTTGGCCGCGTCGCGCTGATTGTTATTAATGATTGCGCTACGTAGACGGTGTATTTCGTCTGGCGGGCTTTTTTCTGAACCTTTAACAGTCGGCCCTCGCTTTTCCCATTGGTGGCCCGTGAATGTAAATTAATTATGCCGCGCTCTCAGGGGGAAAAACATATCGGGCCAGACTCGCCTTATTAACGCGCGAAATTAAAGCATAAATCGCGACTTACTTAAGGACCCTCACGCATCTCGTGAAACTTTCTCGTGAGCGGACGGACGTTTCTCGCCGGTCCGAATAATTGCTTGAGAGATTTGAAATTGCGCTTTCCGCGCTATTTAATGGCAAATTATTTTATCGGAGTGACTCTTGGATGGTTTATTCGACACGTATGCGGCTACTTACTTTGACAGGGTCTTCGTAGAAATGGGCATTGTTCGAGGTTTCTAATTAATTTTTTAGGAGAGATTTATTTTATTGCTACGTTGGTGAGCTTGAACTTAAAACTTAGCCGCGCTCAAATTTGGGACACTTTGTTTGAATTATGGCCCCGAATGTGCACGATTCGAAACTTTAAAAGTATTTTGATTCGGATGATTCGTTAACCCAGATCCGGTTGAAACATATTTTTCATTTTGCCTTTTTTGAATCGTTAATCTTACGTAATGAACGTGTTTACTTCGTAAATCTTTTATATATATACCGAGCGCGAAAATAAAGCTATTTTTTTGTCCTATCGTGGTAACATTCGATGAGATATTAAGTGTTATTTGGACGTGCGTCTTTAATTTATAATTAATTCTATGAATTATCTAAATGTACTTTTTGCAAGAAAATCTTTTAAAAGCAACAAAAGTCACTTGCTCTAAATTAAATTTATTTAAACAGCTATTTGATAAAGATACTTTAAATTTAATTTCCAAAAAGTTTCCTTTTTGTTGACGATGTTACAATATAATTTCCCGGGGAAGTCAAAGAACAGGTTAACGTTTCACGAGCATAATCGGGATCATTTTCACTCGCTGAAAGAAGGTTAATCATGAAAGATACCCAGGGCCATGGACGCAAAGAAAGCCGAGTAAGTGCGGAAAAAGGAGGAAGTCGGAGCGAGCGTCTTCCCGCTGGCGCCACGGTGGCTGCCGGAACGGAAGTACTACTTTTACGCGCACCCTTTCTGCCGCATCGTAAGGGGTTCTCTGATTTCATGCTCGAAATCAACGTCTCGTGCAAGGGGTGAAGCCCTCCGCGCCGAAAAGCGAATTTGTTGATTCAACATACTTTCCTCATACTAAATACACAATTTTGTGGATACATAATTCAAAATAATGGACGACGAGATCCATTTACGTCAAGCGTGTTTGTTTATTCGAATGGCCGCGGTGGGAGGAGGAGGAGGAGGAGGAGGAGGTTCGGGCAATATTACAATTAATCAGTAGCTTTTTAATGGCACGAGATAATGCTGTTTACTTGGCGGGGTTAATCATTATGTCAACATCCTCTCGCACTCACTATTATATATACTACCCAGACGCGTATTAATGAAATTCATATTTTCGAGTCACGACTTCGGTTATGGTGGCATGGGCTTGGCCAGTCAGAAAATGGCGGGACCACGCCTGCTCCGTGCGGTGCCACGTGATAATTGGCCATAAATTTCGTCTCGTATCCCGGGCAAAGACGGCGCATAATTTGATGAATAATGCGTTTCTTTCAATTTCACGTCTCGCATAATTGGAGCCGCATACAAATGCGAAAATCAACTCGCCGTTGCACAATCCAATTCCCACCCATTCCATCCGCGTCTAGCCGCGGTTACACTCGAACCGCGGCTGATGGGAACAGCAGTTGCAGTTTCTTTTCCCACTCGTTAATGACCGCCCGTCATTAGGCCGCTCGTTTTCGTTGATCCCCGAAAATTGATTCCACGTCATGGCAATTCGCCTGGTTGTATTGGAATTTCAATGGAAACGCGGAATGGCGCATCGAGCTGAATCGCTTGTACGTTTTAATAAAACAAGATTATGTTTGCTTTGCGTCGCAAAAATCTCGACGCCATGAATTGGATTTGCGAAAAAGTGATTCGCATCGACATTCAAACCGGGGCTGATCCCTCGAAATGTATTTTCAAATCGGGGATTATTGCACTTCACGTCTGCCGTAGCTCGTAGCAGCCGAAACGAACGTCCTTTTCCTATATCTCCCGAGTCGTTTGTTTTACGAACAAGCCACGGGGCCTTTCGAGGACTCGATCCTTACGGATTGATGTGCTTCGAGTGCTTCAAGTCGGAACCACTTTTGGCCTCGAGTGCTACTACACTCGACAAATACTTTTCAATGCAGTGTATACAGAGTTGCCTCGGGATTTGAGTCGGGTCGAACGCGGCAATGATTGGAAATTTAATTGTCTTTGAGTCCGCGATGTCAAGATCGAAATGGTCGGTTAATTATTATTTGCACGGGCGCGCGCGCACCATCTCCCCGTGCTTTTTCCTATCGATTTTTCGCGTCGGCAAACAAAACAATAAGGAGGCGCAGAAAAAAAGAATATGTTTACCGAGTAATACAACCGTCAATTTTCTGTCATAAAATATCAATAAAGGCTTCATTAATTTCATTGTCAATGAACGATGTTGGCTCCGCAACGTGAAAAAAAAAAAAAAAAAAAAACGAGAAAAAGTAGCCGACGAGATAATGTCTTTGTAACATGCACGTAGACGGCTTTCGTGCCTTTGTCCAGCACTATCAGGATATCGGGAAAGCAATCGAGACGGTCTATATTGCGTGACTTTTTATGTTTATCGACGTGAATTTGACGTGCATTTCGGAAAACAAGAACGAGGATGTAAACTCGACAATCTTACCGAGAAAACAATAAAATGTTGTAAATTTTGAAACAGTTTGAAGGTTAATAGAAATGATTTTGTTCTATGCCGAAAATTTTGATGTCCTATTCTTTTATGATTTCTCTCATTCGACTAGATTTTTCATTTTTTTTTTTCTTTTAAACGCAAGGAATGTCAGGAGCTATTGGAAAAATCATTTATTTGTTTTTATACCAAATCGGTTTCAATTATCGATCAGAAGACTTAAAATAGACCGACATGCAGTTACTCTGGAGGAGGAAGAAAAATGACTTCACGCCTCCAATAATTTGTTCCACGCAAACGTGCAACGCTCCGTAATTACAAAGTTGCGAAATTACTATGTTTGGACATCTGTCGGTCGAATTCTAAAAGAAACGCAATTTGCAAAAGGATAAAGTTGAAGAAAAGAAATAAATTTGTAACTGTAATTTTTTACAATCTTTGCCTTATCTCGTGAGAGTTCACGAAAATGAGTCACGTGAAATGTCGACTCAAGATTGAAGGAAAATTACTTGCTAGAGCAATTAGAACTTCATCTTGTATTGAACGTTTTTTTATTATAGTACACTGATAGAAACGGCTTGCACTACATGGATGTTTAAGAATATGTGTTTAATTATATCTAGTGTAAATTTAGTGTATATTTATGATATAAATTCAAATGCTTTGCTCAAGTATTCGTATGCTTCTTATAGACATATGTATACCTGTCAGGATTATACAGGTACTTGTCAATTTTTTAAGCATATAATATACCTAGGTTAAGCATGTGTATACTTGTGCCATGCATATATTTCTATCAGTGTAGATAATGACAAATAGAGTAAATACAATACAAATAACAACGGGTAATCATTGACAAATTTGTTACATATTTGAGTGATACACTGAGAAAAAGAATATATTAATTTTTCGTATATAGTTAGGAAACTGAGACTATACGGAAAGTATAAGAAAATTTCAAATAAAATGTATGAAAGCTTAGCATTAAGTATGCGAAAAGGAAACA
>JABFPN010000765.1:0-38638 GCA_022817305.1 Leptoteleia sp. ZL-2020
TACATACACTGATAGAAATATATGCATGGTACAAGTATACATATGCTTAACCTAGCTATATTATATGCTTAAAAAATTGACAGGTATATGTATACTCCTGAAAGGTATGCGTATGCCTATAAGAAGCATACGAATTCTTGAGCAAAGCATTTGAATTTTTATCATAAATATACACTAAATTTACACTAGATATAATTAAACAGATAATCTTAAAAGTCCGTGTAATGCAAGC
The DNA here is from genome assembly GCA_022817305.1 of Leptoteleia sp. ZL-2020. Lineage (NCBI taxonomy): Eukaryota > Metazoa > Arthropoda > Insecta > Hymenoptera > Scelionidae > Leptoteleia > Leptoteleia sp. ZL-2020. Next base: position 233 of record JABFPN010000765.1, read on the forward strand.
CGTTTCTATCAGTGTAATCTTATGTTTAATAGATTTTCTGTTTAACATTTAAAGAGTGCACACTCAAAAAATTGCAATTGGGTTTCTATTAAAATTAAATCAATTTATCATAAATAGAATTATTCTTACAATAAGAATTTTTATAAATATTAAATAGAAAATCTACTGAACATACACTGAGAGAAATTGATATGAAAATTTTACTGTTTTAAAAAGGAATTGAGCTATATATCAGCTAAACCTCATAAATTACTGTTGGAAAAGAGTAAAATTTTGTACTGTTATGGAGAAACAAAAATGTTACTATAAATTAACCCAGCTGAATTTGAACCTTTCGCATCGTTGCTTTACTTAATAAACAATGCAATGTATCTGATTTGTTCCGGAGCGTTATCTCCGTTGGAAACAGCTGTCTTACTATAACCTTTTCTTTTCAGCCAGTAGAATCAGCCGTAAATGCGCATGCGTCAAAATTTTTATTCACAAAAACAGTCAAAATAATGCTCCAAAACAGATATATATTTAATTATGTGCATATAAATATGATAAATATAATGAGTGTATTCTAGATTGATACATATATACAACTATATTACTGTTAAAAACACTAAATTGTTTCTTTTAAGCAGAAAATTTTTGTATTGTATTTCTCTCAATGTAAGAATATTCTACTATTCTTAAGTAGACAGTTTTGTGAGTGCATATATAAGTATATATAAGTATTTCATCTCGCAACAAAATTTTATATTTACTACCCTTATTTCCAAAAAAGATGTCACTGATTTAAAGGAAAAAACTTCTTTTCATTCACCGAGAAAAATAAATAGCATATCTAGCAATAAATCCTGGAATACTGAACCTATACGTTCTTTGTATGTGTATCACTTATAATTTTTGTGAATTTTTTCTATACACATTGTATAGTATTCTATGTTTATAGAACTGTATGCATTGCATATACTTAGTTTTTCCATAAATTATTACAGTTACACCTACAGAGTACATATAGGTTCAATACCCCAGAATTTATTGATAAATATACTATTTCATTTTTCTCAGTGTTCCTATAAAAACATCTATCTATTGTAATTAATCGAAAAATACCGTAAACCATAATCATCGCTAAAAACAATCCAATGTCATCCATGATTTCACCGGCATAAAAATACATCTGTCACGGTCAAATACAGAAATTGCTCGTCATTTTGACGACAAGACTGGCTTCTTACTCGTGTCGGGGATTAGGATTTTTTTTCTTATTAGACACCGCGAATATTAATCTCGCTGGAAAAAAAACGAATTTTCACTTTCAATGTTCGTGATCTCTTACACGAGATCCGTAACTGCTGGTCCACGCTGCGAATCGCGCAAGGTGCGTTTTTATCGCGAAAGCTGTTCCCCTCTGAAAAGCCATGGCATGCTGAAGCGTCGTCATGCTGATGCATTGGCGTGTATAAAGAGTGAAAACTGAAGAAGGCACAACGTCAGTCGGGAAAAAGGATCTCGAGGAGGCGAAAATTCATCTCGCGTTATTGCCATCGAACGCGCCATGGGGCTGGCGGTGCGTTTGCTCATTTCATTATTTAGATACACACGTAGTGAAGTTTTTCATTTTTTTTTTCCTGTAAGTTACTTCGGGTTATCGGTTGCCGAAAATTCTGACCAGTGAAAATGTCGATACGAGTGAATCCTTAAAAGTAGAACGCTGTTGCGAGTGCCGCGTGCAATTTCGGTTGTTAAATGTCCTTGAAAAATGTGCTTTATTAAAAATTCGCGAAGTATATTATATGACAACTTTCTCTTTAATTGACGGCGATTTGTGAAACAGAGGAACGAAATGTGGTGCTCTTTGTTTTCACAATATTTGATTGGTACTGAAAAATGAAACGTTTTCAAAATTTGACATGTACACGCTATGTAAAAATTTTATATAGGTGGCATATATGCCACATATATGCCTGCATACATGCCAAATATATGCCTGCATACATACCACATATATGCCTGCATACATGCCACATATATGTTGGCATGTATGGCAACCTATATAAATTTTGTTTCCATGTGACAAACGTTGTTTTTGTTTTGTTTATATCCATTTTTATGTCCTTTGGATAAAAATAAACAATATTGTTTTTGTTTCAGTAATTTCACCTTCCAAATATTTACAAACATTGCTTTTTCTTTCTAAATTTGAAAAAAAAACCGTATCATTCTTCAGGTTTACAAATATTAATCATTGTAAGTGATTAATTATAGATGGAATTGAAGAATGAAACCTTTATCAAAATTTGACACATTGAAAAACATAATACAAACTAAAATATATACAAATAATAATTAAATTTTTAATTTTATTGTCTTTTGACCGGAAGTAATCGTTTTGTATTACATTTGTCGTCGAGTTATATTATAAATATTAATAAGTAGTAATTTTGTAACTGAATAATGAGTTTCGTTGAAAAATATATTAATTAATGCAGATTTATTGAATTAAAAAGTATTACTTTGTTGCATTAAACACAATTTAATGTTAACTTTACGATCTTTTTAAAATTGCATTTAAATGTTCCTCACGGGAGCAACATGAAAGGAAGAATTTAATTATATTTTTTTATTACCGTAAACTTGGTGTAAATCTGTTATATAATTTTCAGAACAATGGTTCAAGTAAGAAATAATAAAAAATATAGTTCATAATGTACATATAAATAACGAGCCAAGTCTATTTTTGTTTTAATACTGAATTATAAAATTCTATATCGCAATGCCTCGTTGCACCTTGCAAACTAAAGTGGCAATTGTACTTTTATTTCAAGCGGTTCATTTTTTTCGCTTTCTCAAGTACTCTTTACACAGATATTAACATTCAAAATGTTAAAAGTAAAAATATTATAAATAATAGCTTGAGAGGACTACTTTAGCGTTATTATAGTCGGAAAAGTTTTAATTGCGTTGCACTTGAATATAATACACTAAATTTGTCTAATAAATGCCAAACTACAATTGAAGCTGACATATTATTACGAGATCGATAAAATTAATTCAATATTTTAATTATTCAAAATTGTCAATAAATTCAATTTCAAATTATGCGTTGTTTTAAAACCTTCTTTTATTTGATATTTGATATAATATAAAAGTAGAATGGGGATGAAATCTATAAAAGGCTACCCTGGTAAAAATGAAAAATAAATGGTCCATATACGTTTTAACAATTTTATATAAGAAAATTAAAATTCATATATCATTATAGCCTACATATTCATATCAATTATTGCCTTATATCGGTAATATATTGCCATACAAGAATTTTGTATTTTCTTATATGAAATTGTTAATACATATATGGGCCATATATGCTTCATTTTTACTAAGGATACTTTTTGTATATGGTCCACATGTTTTAACAATTTCGTATAAGAAAATAAGAAATTCATACATGGACATGTGTTTTTTCTTAATCTATGTATGGTCTTATGGGGCCATATATTGATATAATATTCATTCATATTATTGTATATTGATATTGATATAATTGATATAATAAACATATGTGCTTTCAATAATTTCCTCGTATTCAAATCAATTATTACCATATAGTAATCATATATGGCCACATATGACTTTATATGTATTAAGAAAAAATATATAAGTCCATGTAAGCTTTAACAATTTCATACATGAACATGTTTGATCATATACAAAAGTGTTAAATCATATATGGACCATATATGTTTTTGTGCTTTTATTGGCCTCGGGATGCAGATTGCTCCCTTTAAGCCATTTAGTATTTATGGACCATATATGGACCATATATACATAGTCGATATATGACTATAGTGGATAAAATATCCTAGCCATATATGCTTTCAATAATTTCCTTACATTGAAATCAATTATTACCTTATATCAACCGTACATGGCCATATATGAATTAAGAAAAAACTATGTCCATATTTGTTTCATTTTTATTAGCGATATATGGCATATATGATTTGCACCGCAAAATATCCCATAAATATTAAAAACGTTTCATTCTTCAATCCCATCTATAATTCCACTCTCTCTCTATCTAAGAAACAAATAAAATAAAAATAAAATATGTACCGTAAATGCAAGGCTAACTGAACATAAAAGGGACATACATAATTGTGTGTTACAGGGCCGAACGGCGATTACATTGATGCTGTTTATAATGACAGTGTCGAACACGGAGGCCCTACCGAAAATAAAGAACGTGGAATATTTATACGATCGTGGGTCACATCGAAGGATCGGTTATGTCGTAACGAAAGTGCATCCGGTGGAAAGAGGCGAGTCACTTCGCAGGTCAGGCAACGCGACGGACAATCAAAGTCAAGGCAATGACAACGAGAGTGAAAATGGCATTGAGAACCGCAATACCGCAGAAAGTATCCGAGCGAAAGAAGTCGATCGCACTGCTTTCATCGATGACGGTCACGGTACATAAAATACACATTTCACTATTATTATCGCGGGATACGCCGAGTTTGCCTTCCAATTTTCACCGTAATGCGGGGCATTTTAACGCACGTTCATCGACACCGTTCCTAATCATTTCGGAGCGCGCGCTACTCCCTGATTATTTATAATATATTGTAATATACGATTCTGTAATTGCGGAAAAGTTGTTTCGCGGAAAATATAGTTTTTCTTTAATAAAGCTTAAGTCGTGCGATTGACAACGGTTTGTAATGATGTGCAATCAAAGTTGTTAATGTTAAAACTCATGCATGTGCATAATTTGAGAAAGCACACTTGTTCGATTAAATTAATTGAAAATTGCTTTAATATTTCCACCAAAGGCCATGCCCGTGGTAAGGAAGATAAGTACTCTGTTAGAATTATGAGAATAGAAAACAAAATGAAAACTTGGTAGATAATAATAATAATAATGTAAGTTTACAAATTAAGGTATACAGTTATAAGAATGGAAAACAGTGTGATAATTTGAGTAAGTTTCTAAGTTAAAATAAATAATACTTAAAAGTTTTATAATATATATATTCATCCAGTAAAATTTTTATTTAAAATTAATAATAATGTATATAATATATATACTGAGAGAACATTTTTGAAAAAATTGTAATTTTCCGTTGTAATTTAAGGACATGATGGACAAGGTTGCAAAAAGTACAATAAAAAATTGTAGAATGTATTCAAACATTTTTAAAATAAAGTGAAAAATCATAATATTTACGTGTTTTATGAACACATTTTATCATTTTTGATTGTAACTTTTTGGATTTATCCACTATGTCCTCAAATTACAATAAGAGATTACAATTTTTACAACAATTTTTCTTTCGGTGTAATATATAGTAATATAATATATACTTATGTACATAGTAATTTTGATTTTAGTTTATATTTTGGAACATTTTGTAATTCTCATAAATGTTTTATTTATCCTAAAGATAAAAGGTTTGCTAAGATTAAAGATAAGAATTTAAACAAAATGTAAGGTCGTTATTATTATGTGAGATATAAAAATTCAACTTTACAATTGCACTTTATTTTTTATTGTGAGGTGAATTAGAAAACTTGACATTAAACATGAAATTTTTTATTGATTTATAATCATTGTTGGTTTTTTATTATATTAAATTCAATATAAAGTTGAAAATAAAAGACAGATTTACTGTTTTATTAAATTAAATTGAATTTCTCGATCACTTTCATTACTTTTTCTAATTTCAACTTCTTTTTTTAAACATTTTTTTTAACGGTTATACTTTTTTTAATCTTCTTATGATTTCTATACAATACTAAACAATTTTACTAGCTAGCAATATAATATAATCTAAAATTATCTCGATTTTTTAATTTTAAATTATTTGGCATGGTAAAATTTTCTTGTGACTTATATACGATCCATATATGCTTAAAAAATTTCATATACAACATATATATAATATATAATAAAAAAATCGTAAGAAAATAAAAAATTCATATATAGAAATATATGTCTTTCTTAATACATATGTGGCCATATATCGTTAAATTAGTCACTGATCAAATATAAAAGGCAAATTAAAATATGAATTATAACAAGACAGACGAAGTTAACTGTCATTAAATTGCACTCCCCGTTTTATCACGTCCATTAAAGATTTTTTAAATGAAATAAACAGCGGTAAAAATGGTTTTTATAATTAATTCCAATTATCATCTCGTTTACAGATTATCCAGTTGAAACGATCGAAGAAAGTCATCCAGACGCAGAAGTCCTTCATTTCAGTGAAGACCATTTGCCAGAGGCAGAAATATTAGAGCACGAACTGCACGAAGACCATGTGAAAACCGTTACTATAATTAAGAAAGTGGAAGTACCATATCCGGTAGAAAAAACTGTCCATTACCCAGTAGTAAAGAAAATCCATTATCCCGTGAAAATTCCCGTACCAGAACCCTTCCCGGTTGAAAAGGAAATTCCATTCCCCGTGAAGGTTCTCGTTAAAGTTCCAGTCAAAATTCCGAAACCGATACCAGTGGTGAAGGAAGTATTTTACCCGGTGCAAGTGCCTGTAGATAGACCTATACCGTACAGGGTGTATATCCCCGATCCGTTTCCCGTGGAAAAAAAAGTGCACTACGAGGTTAAGGTACCCGTTCCACAACCATTTCCAATAGAGAAAGAAATACCGGTGCCGGTCAAAGTTCCAGTTCACGTTCCTCAACCATACCCGGTGGAAAAAGTACGTAAAACATTTAAAGTTCGAATTCATGTTAATTGGCCTTGTTTAATATTAGGTCTCAAATGCAATCCCGACGAGAATAATTTGGACATTGAACACAATAGTTACGTATCTAAAATTCTGAGTTACTTTGATAACTTTAAATAGGATTAAAAGTGGGATAAAGTAGATGGTCCTTAATATTTTTATGGTAACTGCAAAAAGATTTTTAAAAAGTTTTGAGCACATCAAAAAGCAATGTTTGCAAATACTTGGAAGATCAAATTAGTAAAATAAAAAGAATAGTATTGTTTATTTACATCCAAAGGATATGAAAATGGATGTAAATACAATATAAAAACAAAGTTGTTTATATTTTGTTTATTTTTTTTTAAAATTTTCATTTTTCAATAGTGATTATTTAATGGAACTGAAGAATGAAACCATTTTAATATTATCTATATACAAAAAATAATGTTTTTTTTGGAAATATTTGGAAAGCCAAACTTAAATATTGTTGTTTATAAAGAGAAATTTTGATTTTTACAAATGATTTGATCTACTTAGTGGCGACATATTTTATCTTTTAGAGAAGATCAATTAATGATTTCGAAGTGCAGTTGCTCAACAAATACTGAAAAAAATCTAGATTAACAGAGGATAATTTTAGACATAAATATCTAGGACATTTTCACGGTAGCTGCAGTGATGTTATGATACCTCTTTCATTAAAATACATCAATGACTGCTTCTGGTGGTATTGATTACCCCAGCATTTGAGTATTTCACATTAATTAAGAAATTTCACGCGAGAATAAATAAAACGACCTCATCTACTTGCGACACTTGTCTGTAATCTCATCATATAATGAAAGATTTGTTTCTCAGTTTTCAACGCACACTGATAATCATCGTAACATTTTTGCAATGCTATTGCAATAAGATACCAGTTTCCGTTATTTCATTTTGTATCCCAAGTAAAATCGAAGATTAATCAAGTAAGAGAAAAGTTGAAAGAACGCGACTAGTCGTTTACGATTTTTTTTGTAGTCGTACTTCAGTTCAGGAAATGGCAAGTAAAATAAAAAAAGTTAGGAATTTTTTAACAAATTAATTTTCGTTCGTTAAGTTTCACTTTAAAAATAAATTATTTATTAATTCTTCGATTTTGTGTCGGGATAAGTGAAAATTATTATATAAAACGTAAGTATAATGTAAAACCAAATGAGATACAAGGGGAAAATAATATTAACTTCACTCTAAAATCAGAATTTCTGCACAGTTCATAATTATCAGTCCACGTAGGAAAAGGTTAAAATAAAAATTACTATACTGTATAATGACGTATAGTAATTATTGTTCCAACTTTTTTCTGCGTACATATGATATGATATTAACGTGCAAAAATTTATAAATTTATTAGACAATTTTAAAAGTTATTTTATAGCTTCTTTTAAATGAATACTCTGCACTCAGAAGTATAAAGAAATGTAAGATTTTATGATCTAGAATAGAATATATCTAGGATAAAAGTTATACTAGCAAAATGAACAATAACAAGACATTGTTATACTAACAAAATGAACAATTTTACGATAACTATTGCTATCTTAACCGTTAAAATAAGAAAATAAAAAATTCATATATGAACATACATGGTTTTTCTTAATCCATATACGATCATATATGGATTTATTTGATATAATTAATATAATATTCTAGCTAGTGAACGAAAATAATTAAAAACTATAACTTAGTAAAATTCAACAAATCAACCTTTCTACAAATTTGAATTTGTCCAATCTCATACTAATAAGCTTTAATATTATCAGGTGATTCACTTCCCGGTCAAGGTCGAGCATGAAAAACCAGTCCCGGTACCAGTATTAAAACCGTTCCCCGTACCAGTCAACAAACCTGTGCCTTTTCCGGTGGAAAAACCCGTACCGTATCCCGTCAAAATTGAAGTGGAGAACCCTATTCCTATACCAGTGGAAAAACCTGTACCAGTCAAAGTCGAAGTGAAAGTTCCGGTACCATATCCAGTGGAAAAGGAGGTTCCCTATCCAGTAGAAAAAATTGTACCGTACCCTGTTAAAGTTCCGGTGGACAGACCTGTTCCGGTGCATGTGGATAAGCACGTAGAAGTTCCAGTGGAAAAGCACGTACCCTACCCAGTAAAAGAACCTGTATATATCCATGATAAGAATGATATTCACGAACTGCCTTCCGAGCATGATACCCAAAGCCAGGAGCGAGACGAAACTGAGATATCGAGAAGTTTAAAATCAGATAACATAAAACCTGTTCACGAAAAATCTCAGGATTGAAGCAAAATTATGAAATAGCAGGAATTTTATTTAATATTGTTTTAACGATAAGTTAGACTTTTTTTAGTCATGTTATATGAAGATAGATGTAATTCTTTTATTGTGTACAATTACTAGAGTAGAATTCCTAGTGTAAAACTTGCAAGTATCTAACTATTACTAGTGGAAAAACTATCAAAATTTCTACCCAGGAATAGATTTCCTAGTGTAAAACTTGCGAGTACCATTGTTAGCGAAAAACGAGTAAAATTTCTACCTGGCTATATATATTTAGGTTAAGATGATACTGTTAAATTGATGCAGCGAAATTTTATTGCTAACAAATTACAGCTTCAACTTGTAATAGTTGTTTCAAATGTATCTTTTATTATTTAGAAGCATTTATTAAATTAGTTTTCATCTGCTTTTAACGTACAATAAATTGAACTGTATCAATTCGCGCATAGTCCATTGCTCAATAGGAAAATAAGTACCTAGCCTGAAATATTTCGGTATTTGCATTTTTGTACGACGTGCACGGTTGTGTAAAGAATTTTTTTGTTCACATTCTTCCTATCTATTTCGTGTTTATGTACAGTTTTTACTTAAGAATTATTATCTTCAAGAAGGGTAGAATTGTTTATGGTTCTGTTTTATTTCAAATCTCATTTCCCAACGTAACGCGAATGCATTTGTACGAAATTCCATTACGCATTAAATTCCTACAAATTAAGAACATTCTTCACCCTGTTTGATGATAAATATATATATATATATTACTTATTTTTGTGATAGTTTGTTAATAACGTATAATTTAATTTTTCTAATATAACCATTAAAATGATACTTTCATCTGAACATTTGTATTGTTATTTCAAGGGTAATACGAAATCTTGTTATAATTTTTAGAAAGCCGATGTCTTTTTGTTACAAATTATTAGACTGCAAATAAAATATTTTCAAGATCAGTTTTACGACATTTATTTTCTTACAATTGTCCGCAGAAAATGAGAAATCTCTTCCGAATTAGTTTTCGATCGTTCAGTGTAGATTAAAAATATTGATATATTAATATTTGTAAATATCCAACACAAAAAGACGCAAATTACTCCAAAGCAATTGTATTTACTTTTTAATTAAACTTTTGGAACGAGAAATTTCGGATAATAAAGTTTACTTTTATGTATGGTATTGAAAAATGAAACGTTCTCCAAATATAAAATATAAACAAACATTGTTTTTGTTTTGTATTTACATCCATTCTTATGTCCTTTGGACGTAAATAAACAATATCATTGTTTTTATTTAATTAATTTGACCTTCAAAATATTTACAAACATCGTTTTTTGACGCACCCAAATTTAAATACGTTTAGTTCTTCAGTTTCATCTTTTACGTTCATTTATACCATCTGTTAACTTGTTATGTTCGAAGCATTTTGTTAAAATTTTATGACAGCTATCCAACATGAAGAAAATTGTGGAAATAATCGGAACGTTTGTCCACATCTCGGCGAAAAATAAATGATTTGCTCGCGACTGTAGAATGTTGCAGCGGAAATCGTCGTAGCTATAAAACGCAAAACCGTAACAAAACAACTCTTCAGATCCATAATAATTCCAACGATTATTAAAACTCGGATTCAATATACTTTTTAGAAATAATTGTTAAGTGAGCGAAAGTTCTCCTATAAATATTCCATGAAATGCTAAAATCGCGTTCAGTACTCCGAGTGCGATCATTTTGTTTAGATAAAAGTTAAATCATGCATTTTTGGGTTAGTGACACAGCACCTTTTTCTTTATGTCGTGTGTGTTTGATGGAAAAGTGATATATTTATGCAAAATATTTGTGTTTTTCTTTTTGATATTACTCTCGCCTTCGTATAAGTTGCAAGTGAACATTCAAAAGACATTTTGGCTAAAATATAGTTTGTCGACAGGTTCAATGGGAAGCTAGTCGCATGTGTCAAAATGTGTCAAAATAAAAGTGCAGAATATTAAGAAAAAAGTATTATGTCACTGTAGAATAAAAAAAATTTTTTTACTGATGAAATTTAAATAAATTTAATGGTATTTATTTTGAATATTATGATTTAACTTAAAATATTAATTTTTTTTAGATATTCTAACAAAATACATTAACTTTTCATATAATTTTATTAAAATAATTATATAAAATTTAATTCAATAAAATTTAATTATTTAATAATTTATTTTAATGTAATAACTTTCAGTTATTTATTTGTTTATTAATTATTTAATGATATTAATTAAAAAAAATTAAAATTACATTTCATTTTCTTAATGCTGAATTTTAAATTCGCACTTCTTTACATATTTTGTACAATAATTTAATTTATTGGATTAAAAGTGCACTGAAAAAACATGTTGAGTGCTTCCAACTCAATGGTAGAGTTGATGAAGGCATACTTGAAACAACCACATTCGAGTTAAATCCCCCATATTTATATAGTTGAATTTACTCGATATTCAAATTGAATAATTGAAATTAGTGAAATGACAGTCGGTGTATATCTCGCGTTACGAAACAGTGACGTTGACGCAGTGGTTTAAGTTTTAACTCCATGTTAAAATATCTACTTACTGAGTTCAAATTCTAGCCAAGGCGAGATTATGAAAAGATTTTGTTATAAAATTATTAAATAAAATATTTTTCCTTACCAAGTATACATAGAGTTAATTAAACTCAAAAGATATTTTATTTGTATTAATAAAATGAGCTATGTCAAATTATCAATAAGCTTGATCGTATTTGACTCGGAAAACGAGTTGATTCAACTCGATTTTACTTGATTCAACATAGCAATTTTTACAGTGTATATATTTCATTGTTCAGTTCCATCTTTCGATGAGACTGGGTATACCCGATGAAACCTTTTATTGACGTCTAATATACGTCTACGTTTTATACGGTTACTCATATCAATTTAACAGTAATAGCTTTTTTGTTCAATCACAGATAACAACAATATGCATTCTAAGTCTGAATTTGATGGTATCGATAAACGCATCGAAAAAGGCAGATTTAGAACGCGCTGCAGAACTGGCTGTCGAGCGAGCTGCTGAACGGGTTGCGGAGCGAGCTGTGGAAAAGGCTTTGGAGGCGGGTAATTCAACAACGACAACGATAACCGTGAAAGAAGGTTACTCGAACGCAAGGAAGGTTGCCGAGGAGCAGGCGGCTCCTGGCTCGGAAAGCACCAGGTATAAGCACAACAATCATGAATACACGGTTGAATATTCCGGAGAAGTCCAACCAAATGCACATGGCAATTCCACTGAATACGAAGAAGGGGAGGACGACGGTCGGAAAGTTGCACCGGTGCACGAAGAAACTGATTTCGAGTGGGACGAGGAAGAGGCTCACGGTCGAGAAAAGTATGGATTAAAGGAAAAAACGAAACCATCGAAGAAAGGCGAGGCAAAGCCCGAATACAAAGAAGAGGAAGTTGAGGTAAGAGAGCCAGAAGAGGAACTATTCCATGAAGATGGGGAAGACATTAGCCATGAGAAAACAGCATGGAGAGCCTACTCCAAATGGGAAAATAGCTTTAAAAAGCCCCAAAAGCAAAATTGGCCGGCAAGCAAATCCTTTTGGTCGGGGGAGGATTCCTTCTTTTGGGACATGGAAGACGCTGAAACCAGGCACAATTTGAAGAAGCCAGTGAAGAATTTGACCGTGTCGGAACCGCACGCGGGAGAAAGTGAAAATCACGTGTGGCGAAATAAAAATTTCCCCCAAAAGGGTATTCTGTCTTGGGACACCGATCAAAAAACCGTTACAACCTCTGAACGTCCTGAAACGACGGAAAAGTCTACCCGAAACAACGCTCATCAGCAAGCCTTTCCATACCAGGCAGAGTGGACGAATCGTAAAGTGGCCGCTGAGGAATCCTGGAAGGATCAAGAGAATTACGACGAGGAAAATAACAAATCCAACGACTACAAGGACGAGAGTGACAGGAAGTATTCCGTTGAAAATTTATGGAAAGCCAGCGAAGACTTTCAGATGGATTCCTGGTCGGATTCCGAAACTTCTGAAAAAGAAGCCTGGTTGAATCAGGATTCCAATACAAATGCAGACAAACAATCGAATAGAAAAGTGGAAGAGGAAAAACCAAAATTGCTCCAGTTTTGGGCCTCGGGAGAAGGACCGAAAGTGGATTCGAGGGAGATAAAGGAATTTTTGCAAACTGGTCAATGGAATCTCAGGGATATACTGGCTGGTACGGCTCCGACAAAGACGGAAGATGGAAAACCGGTGGATCCGGATGTGGGCGCTGAAATGACCACCGACGCTACCAATCTTTACTCGACACTGTGGCGCAAAAATAAGTTGAAATCCGCATTTTACGACAGCCTGGAATCTGGTACTGCAATGCCTATAAGTAAACGAAGTACGATTCATAACGACAAGAGAAATTACCTCAATAAGAATAAAACTTATCCGATCACCGCGGATAATTACCGGCCAAAAAAAACGGCAATTGTTAAAGAAATCGAGAAAACGAAGGAAAAGCAAGTTCCTCAGAATTATTACAAGAATTATTATCCCAGGCAGTATCCAAATGTTCCTCCGGTTTACGATCCCGAAGCTTATCGGATTTACGCCGCAAATCAAGATATCTTGAAAGTTCAGGTCCGTAAAGTAGGAACATATATTTGCATTAGTATATATAGATAATTAATCTGTCTTTCTATTATTTTCTATTTATTCCACTTATCTGATTTTCATTATGTTTACATTGAAGTGTAATAATTGCACCGTGAAGTAAGATTTGTTATATAATTTTTGTTTAGAATTACAGTTGATGCATAACTGCATGTTACCAATTTTTTTCCAGGTTCCGCCAAAAGCGCCCACAGTTAAACGACAGAAGTTAAAAGCCGTACCGGAAACGTACACCGGATACATTCTGGGTCCTTATAAACCGTTTCGTAATACATACGATCACTATATAAATCAAGTACGCTATCAAAACCAATACATTCCTTTCAGAGTTAAGAAACAGTTACCGCTGTACTATCACAGAACTCAGTATCCACCATACAAGAAAGCAAACAAATTTGCACCATACCCGATCAACAATAATAACAATAATAATAATAATAATCGTTATTATAATCGGTACAAATAAAAATCTGATATGTAATTCAGATTCCCGTAGTAAAAATAATATATATATGTTCGTATATGTTTTAACAATTTCGTGTATGGACATGTAATATTTTTTATTAATTCATATATGACCATATATGGTTGATATGTGATAATAATAATTGATTTTAATATAAGAAAATTATTGAAACCATAATGACTAGAATATTATGTCAATTATTGTCATATATCGACCTTGTATATTCATATATGGCCATATATGGATTAAGAAAACACATATGTCTATATATGATTTCTTTTCTTATATGAAATTTTTAAAACATACATAGATCATATAGGGACCATATATGTTTTAAGAATTTTATATATGGACATTTATTTTTTTCTTAATTCATATATGGCTATATATGAATTAAGAAAAATACATATGTCCATGTATGAAGTTGTTAAAACATACATGTTCATATATGACATTGTTAAAACAAATACGAGCCATATATGTTTCATTTTTACTAGGATCTGGCTAAGTTTAGTAAGAGACGTTAATAAATGACAAAATCCAAAATAAAAAAAAAGTTCATTTTTAAGAATATATGAAATATACAAGCGAAGGTTACATTTAGCAATTCATTAATACCGTCGCACAACTTCAATATGATTTAGAAACATTTTTAATGTTTATTTTAAACATAAAATAAGCGAAATACTTTTTTCAAGTCTAAAACTTTATTTTCACTAATGATGTTCGTAGAAAAAAGTACTATAACACAATAAAAATGTTTCGAAAACAATTTCGAGCGCTGTAAATGTGAAAAGGAATTGTTCAATGTAACTTTACTATAAATTATGGATATAATTGTAAGTAGCGACAATTAAACCGTTTGAGCCATAATACGTTTGACGTTTCGCCTTACATAACAAAAGTTATTGATGAAATTGTTAAGCAATCGAAAGTATATATTTTTTTTCATACGTCGGATAATTAAATTATTATAAAGCAAAAGAAACGCAACACCACGAAACATTAAAACACTATTAAGGTCGCAATTTGCGCCAGGTTTATTTAATAATAAACACGCGCGCGCGTAAGTAACGGCAGGAATGATTTTATGAAATTTTAACCGCACTCCCGGAGTTCGCTGTTTTTCAGGCTTCCATTAATGAGCCTTAAGGGAGACGATCGTTCGTGCAAGTGTTAGCCGTCGGTTGCCTAACTGCAGGCGCGACACGTAAGACTACATAAACGGATAGATGTACAACACACGGTTGACGGACATCCTCGGCACTTATTTTCTCTTTTTTAATTGAGCAAATCTGATTAAAGGATTGAATAATCATCACACTTTCGCTTACACCGACATTAGGAGTTATGCGTTTTAATGTGACTGGAAATGTTGGAGCGTTTACTTCCTCTCTTTTTTTTTTATTGCTAATAAAAATATAATTATGTTGCAATACACAACGTATAAAGTGTTACCAGAGCTGACCGGAAAATTGTGATAATTGTTCAATGGCGCTGGAGAATGAAACGTTTAAAAATTACGGCATGTAAACAAACTTTGTTTTTGTTTTGTATTTACGTCCATTTTTATGTCCTTTGGATGTAAATAAGCACGGAAAAAAATATGAAGTGCATTAATAAATTTCTAAAAGGCTGAATGAGCCATACAAATTTATATAATCGTCAACACAGTGAAATCCAAGTAGATTTCATTTCAAAAAGAGGTTATGTCGAGTCCCTATAGGATAAGTGTATGGTTGAATCAGCCATACAGTTTATGTAACGTTTAAATATTCATTTTAATCGATTTAATATCTAGGTCCTTCTGCGAATAGAACAAATTCTTACTAAATTAGTTAAAAATTGCTAGATAAACTCATTTACCTACCGAAGCGAATACTTTTTTTTCCGTGAACAATATTATTGCTTTCCTTCCTTTAATTTGACCTTTCAAATATTTACAAACATTACTTTTGTATATAGACAATATTAAAAATGTTTCATTTTTCAGTTCCACAAAAGCGTTTCATTCTTCAGTTCCATTAATATATATTTGTTTTTGCATCTTAAAAACTGTACACCAAGTTTACAGACAAATCTTTTGAATCGTTTTACTTGTGAGCACTAAAATTTTAGTGCTGTTAGTTATAGGCAATTCTGTTAAGTTATTATAAGTTAAAATATAGTATGATGATAATAATGTGACGGTGTAAAAATACTCATACGAATGGTTAAAGCAGTGGTCGTAAGACACGATTATTTCTGAAACCATAGTTTAATGCGATTGAAAAACACGGTTTTATTTGCGTCGAGCGTTTGCATAACGCAAATGAGAATTTACTTTTTTTTTTCTTCCTTTTTTGAAATCTCACTTTTACTTTTAACTATTCTTTGATCTACGAAATTAATGTTAAGCATAAGTAATGTAATGTAACAATTGAGTAATATCTGTTACATATTATTTAATAATTCTTTTCTTATTAACAAAGCATATATTGAATGTATACTTTTAATAAACATTTTTTAGTTATTTTCTAACGTTGGTCCTACAATTTATCATACCCTTGTATCCTTATAAAACTGAGTGTTTATTTGAAGCGCATTTTAAGATAAGGATTGAGATATAATAATATTATAAGATTATTCTCTTAGACAATAAAAAATAACATTTGTTCAATTTGAATACATTTCTTATTGTTATTTTGACCAAATAGAATTTCAGTACGACCTTATTCATTTATTTTTTTTTACTCATAACAAACAAGCGTTTATTTGGATATTTCTTTTAATGTACAACATTACTTGAATTAAGTTAAATGAATTTATTTTCATAAAAAGAACATCAATGATCTTTAAGTGTTCATACTTAAGCTGCAATACATCAGAAATGAAATTTGACATCTTAAGAACAAATTTGCCTAACATACGTTTATCTCCATGTTTAATAAAAACTGATTTCTAATATAATTTAATTGTATTATAGAAAAAAAAGTCTCGTTTAATTGACGTGTTTCACAGTAAAAATTGTTAAGTAATGTGTAAAATGCTACAATTGTCTACATTGACCTTCAGCGTAATCATTTGGAGAACTTAGAAATCGTATAAGAGTGAATGAACGGTATATAAAAAATATAAATGATGATATAAACTCTATTGTAAGTAATTATTAACAAGATGGTGTTAAAGTATTTTAACACAATAAATGAGAAATAGTAAAACTAATGTTCAAATTCAAAAAATAAAATACAAATAGTATTTATTATATCAAATGTTAGGGTCATGTTTCATATGAATAAGATCTGGTCATAAGAATAAGAAATAATAAGATTACATCAATAACAGTGCAATTTAACGTATTTCAGCAACTATCCTCTAGTAAAAATGAAACGTATGTGGTCCACACATGTTTTAATAATATCATATAAGAAAATAAAAAATTTATATATGACTACCTATGGTCGACATATAGCAATATAATGGATATAATATTCTAGCCATATATGCTCTCAATAATTTATTTACATTGAAATAAATTTTTACCATATATCAATCATATATGTCTATATATGGGTATAATTTTAACGTCTGTTAATAATTTAATTGTCTATGTCATGTTATTCCTAATTCAAATGTTATTATTAATCTTAATTCAAATTTTGTAAATATGCAAAAATTTTTATCAAGAGTATAAATACTATTTTTTTTTGTTTTATACAAAACAAAATAAATAATGTAAAATAGGTAAATATGCTTAAATTGCTCAATTTTCCGAATGGGTCATCGTTTGCCAAGTTGTGACAAAATAAAAAAAAATTGTCAAGTTGTTAACAGATTTTCATATATGTTATATAAGCCGTATTAATTATTTATTACGTGAACGTTATTATTTCAGTAGATAAAATTATGTGAAACTTGTAAAGAAATTTGAAAAGTACGCGAAGATTAATCTTGTTACGAGGAATGAATTATTTGAAATATTAAATTGAAATAGTCTTACATGAAATTACAATAATTAAATAAATCAACACTTTTCTGCATTTCTTTGATACATCTTTGTAGAAGCTTTTAATATGAATCGTTCGGTTATGAAAGGTACTCGTAATTATAAAATCTTAACTTTGATGCATTACCCATATTTCTGATATGGAAATTTGTGACGAAGTAGTAAAGTGAAATACTAATTAAAGCATTTGAGTAAAATTAATGTACTATTAATTTGAAGGTCAAAACAAATGAAACTTTCTTTAAGCTATCGCGCTAATACAAATGAACAAATTTCAGAAAATACATCTCAAAAATCGGCACAATTTTCAACGATTACACTTCAAGATTTTATTCATTCGCAAATATTTAATTTCTATAATTTTTCTCATTTTATCAAGTAAGTTATACAATTAATGGTTTTTATGTTACATTTCAACAAAAATTAACGATTTATATATATTTTACTGTCTCCAGTTATGCATCCGGAATAAATTAAATTTCAAATAGGAAGTAAATTATATTTCAATTATGCTTTTTTGCATTCTTAAATGTAATCGTTTTGCATAAAGATATCATAGAAAAACTCTAAAATATTAGTATTGTACTCTAATACGTTAGTTTTTTATGTTTAAAATGGTACTACCATTTGGTTAAAATATTAAAACCTTTTTACTTCCAATTTAATTCATATATAACCATATATGGTTGACATATAGTAATAATTGATTTCAATATAAGAAAATTATTGAAAGTTTAAATAGCTAGAATATTATATCAAATATTTCCATATATCTATATATGGTCATACTGTTTAAGAATAAAGTCCATATATGAATTTCATACAAGAAAATAAAAACTTCATTTTTACTACTGGTTAATAATCCTGACTTTTTTTCGTGCATAATAAAAAATCAAATTCAAATAACCAACTTCCTAAAATTTATAAAGTACCATATCTTACACATTTATAGGGAACACATATCTTGTTTTTATAATTGTTCTAATATTAAGAAAAATTTTGTAATATCAAATCTAAGAACAATATAAAAATATTTGTTTCAATAAATTATTCTCTATTAATTCCCATATTTACGTTCACATAATTAAATTCATCTACTATGCTTTAAATTGATCATATCAACGTTTTATTAAAGATAAAAAAAAATGAGTAAGAAGCGTTTATTTCAATTCTCGTATCAGTGAAATGTAAAAACAAATTAAATTAAATTATTACATCCCTTAATTAATCGACAGCGCGGGTCATTTTAAAACGTCTCGTTAACGAGACAGTTACATATACGTTTCATTGAAAATTAAGACAATAGCGCAATAAATAATGTAATCGCGGCCTTCAATGGGTAATAAATGGATTTAATTCGTACGACCGTTCCTTCTAATGGCGCCCGATGAATGTTTGCCGGTCCGAAGGAACAGAAGTGCGGATACAACAAAAGGCGGTAGTCATGCAAGAGGTTGACGTAAGGTGGGGACAAGGCATCGTCGAATAAGACGAGCATATCCGGTGCCTATCCGCATAGGATACATACGCGAACTCCAGTTTGCGTGTTACTCGAGTTTGTAAAAATGTGAGCTTGTATGCGTGGGGCGCGGGGGAACTCGGCTGCGTGTGTATTTCACTTTCAACGTATCGCGGAAAGCGATGTATCGGGGAAAGCAGACTCCTAGGTATAAAGGGGCCAGTACATAGGAGGGAAACATCCAGTGAAGCCTGGACATCGAGCCAACGGTCAGTAAATTGATAGGATGAAAATTTTGGTAAGTTCCCGTGCGCGCTCTTCTTGGTTTCAAAAAACACTCGGATACTTGTGGGTACTGAAAAGTGAAACGTTTTGGAAAGACAAGCTGTAAACAAACTTTGCTTTTATTGTGTATTTACATCCATTCTTGTGTCCTTTGGATGTAATTAAACACCCTTTGGATGTAAATAAAGAATATGATTATTTTTATTTTTACTAATTTGATCTTCCAAGTATTTACAAACAGTAACCCTTAGCTTGCTCAATTCTAAAAACGTTTCCTTCCTCAGCTCCATTGGATACTATTACGAAATGGTTCAAATTTATTCCTCCATTTTCAGAGTCTGACGCTGCTCGTGGGCTTGCTAATTTCGGCTGCCTACGTCAAAGCTGATAACAATGAGAGCAAGGAAACTGTAGCTCAAGATACCAAGGCTGAAGATAGTGATGATGCAGATACAAGGAAAGACAAACGAGGTCTACATAGCTTCGAAGGAAGCTTTAGTGGACACGGAGGAGATTTCGGTGGGTACAACGGTGGTGGGTACAGCGGGGGTGGGTACAGCGGGAGTGGGTACAGCGGGGGTGACTTCGGTGGGTACAGCGGGGGTGGTCTGGGGGGCGGTTTCGAAGGCCACTTCGGCGGGCACGAAAGTCACGATGAAGGAAAAATCAAGCAAATTACAATAGTGAAGAACGTGAAGGTTCCATATCCGGTGGAAAAGAAGGTCCACGTTCCGGTTGAGAAAGAGATACCATATCCAGTTAAAGTGCCGGTACCACAACCCTTTCCGGTGGAAAAGAAGATACCAGTACCAGTTAAAGTTCTTGTCAAGGTACCAGTTCATATACCAGCGCCTTATCCAGTAGAGAAGAAGGTACCGTACCCGGTTCATGTACCAGTGGAGCGTCCGGTCCCTTACAAAGTGTACTATCCAAAGCCGTATCCAGTTGAGAAGAAGGTTGATTATATAGTACGAATTCCAGTGGCTAAGCCGTATCCAATTGAAAAGGAAATCCCCGTACCATATAAAGTAATAGAGCATGTACCAGCCCCGTATCCAGTCGAGAAGAAGATACCAGTACCCGTTAAAGTACCAGTCGATCGACCTTACCCGGTGCCCGTACCCAAACCGTATCCAGTGCCCGTTGAGAAACCAGTCCCAGTACCAGTGGAAAAACCAGTACCTGTACCAGTTAAAGTTCACGTTGAACGACCAGTCCCTGTGCATGTTGATAAGCCTGTGCCTTATCCAGTGAAAGTGCCAGTTCCAGCACCATATCCGGTGGAGAAGAAGGTGCCGTACCCCGTGGAGAAGAAGATACCTGTACCAGTTAAAGTGCCCGTAGACAGACCAGTGCCCGTACACGTTGTCA
This sequence comes from Leptoteleia sp. ZL-2020, assembly GCA_022817305.1. Lineage (NCBI taxonomy): Eukaryota > Metazoa > Arthropoda > Insecta > Hymenoptera > Scelionidae > Leptoteleia > Leptoteleia sp. ZL-2020. The sequence continues at coordinate 21,504 of JABFPN010000765.1, forward strand.
AGCACGTGCCCTATACGGTTGAGAAGCATGTACCGTACCCAGTTAAAGTACCAGTTTATGTGCACAAAGAACACGAGGGACATTCGGATGGTGGTGACTTCGGCGGATCCGAAAGCTACGGTGGCCACTTTTCAGAACACGGCGGATATTAAAATAATAATACCATTAACGTTAATTTAATTGCACCGCGTACCAAATGTGATTGATTGTTATTGGTACGGACTCGGATCCGAAATGTAAAAAAAGAAAAAAAGATGTACGAAAATTCAAGACTGCATGTACGACATGCTATCAAACGAAATAGAGACTGGTCGAATGTTGAGTATTGTCAATCGTAAATGAAAATAAGTGAGTGAATATATTGTAACCAAATTTTTGTAGCTTGTACTGCCACGTATCTATATTGGTATAAGTGAGTAAATTTCCGAACTCAAGGTTTGGCGAAAAGTAGGCAACTAGACTCTGGTAATTATAAGGACGTTACTTACTTTTACGACAGTATTCGTTGCTCGCTATCTATTCTCACGATCATTGTAATTCTTCGCTTTTTTATAATAAAACCAAAGAGAAAAAAAACACACACCTACATAATTCTATTTACACGCAATTTATTATCCTATTTCCTTTGTCAGCGCTTTTCACATTTTTATATTTCGGTAGGTATTTTCGTTGCGCAATAGCCGTTGCGATTTTAAATTGTCGAATGTATAAAATAATTTTGTACGATCTTACTTTTATACGACCGACCATTAAACCGTCCGTTTCGCAATTTCTGACACAGTTCTTCCAGCAGAACTGAAGTACGAAACGTTTTCAAAATACAAAATGTATACTTTCTTAGCTGTTCAAAACAAAAATGAAAACAACAACAAACATTGTTATTGTTTTTATTACGTTAATTCGCCCTTTCGCGTGTTATCAAACAATGTTTGTTTATGTTTTTGTTTTGAAATACGTTTCATTCTTCAGTTACGCCTTCTTCCATAAAAATATCAATGAAATAAGGATTGAAGCACCTACCTTATATACGGTAGATTAGCTGGTATGTGGTATTTAGAACCCGGGTCGAAGTCGTCTTCGGATCTCAGGATCGGTGGTTTGATTCCGGCGTATCTTTCTCGCAATCGGTGCCAATGACAGTTGTATTCCTCTCTGGTTATTATTCCACGGAACACGTCCCATCTCCATTTGTCCATGGAAATGCTGAAGGGCAACATGACTAATTTGTCCATTGCCAGGGAAAACAGATAATTAATATCGGCTGCCCGCTCGTCGATATATTTGTTAGCTAATCCTAACTGCTGCAAGTGACGAGGAGTCGAAACGCTTAGGGCGACTGCTTCGCCGACAGCTTCGTGAAATCCTGCAATTGAAAGCAATTAAATTGAAGGATATAAATTATAGGCAATTGTTATACATTATACATTGATTTGTTGATTGATTAATTAATATGAAATTTTGTTGTTAGTAAATTGGTCCCATACTGGAAAAATTATTATCATAAGTTAATAAAAAGTGTCTCATTCTCAGCTTTCAAAGAATAATTGTCAACAAATTGTTATCTTTTGCTGACTTAAGATAGTACTTTCTCAAATTTTGCAAATATATGACCAGTTTACCAACAAAGTGAATAAATTTTATTAATCTTTTCTCTTTCGTGTAAACGAGAAATCATTTATGTGGAAGCAATGGTACTTGAGAAATGATATTGATATGTGAAATGTGCCATAAACCAGTGATATAACTTAATGGACAATTTGAGAAATCAATAACATTTAAAGGCTAAGCTGATGGCAATTCCCGCCACATAATGTTCACCCAATTAGTGACCAGCCAGGAAGTGTGTTGATATTGACCATTAGAGTGAAGTGTAATGAATAATCCGAAATTTGAAAATTATAGTAATTTACAGGTTTTTGCTAATATAAACTGTAATTGATTTCCTTATTATTTCACAATAAATATCACACTTTCTCTAAAACGGTAATGCGCGGATAGTAGTTGATTATAAATATCTTGTTTTATTTAATAAAGAAACGCGATAAATTTTACGTTTTATAAATTCAAAACGTAAACGAAGTTTGTTTGGTAACAAACGAAAGGTCAAATTAACAAAACAAAAACAACAACAATGTCTGTTATTGTTTTTGTTTTCCTTTTAAGTTACCCTTTGGGCATTTAAAAACAAACGAAAATAAAGCTTGTATTTTGAGAACGTTTCATTCTTCAGTTCCATTTAATTTGTGTAAATTCGCTAGTTTATTATAAATAATTTTGAATTTGAGTAAAAAAGAAACTCAAGTCGCGATTGTTATGTAACTTCTTCGTCCAATATTGACTTAATAAAGGCGAAACTTATCCGCTTCCGAAGAAATCTCCGCCGAATGAATTGTGACGTTAAAAGATGACGCATTGCCCAAGGTCATTAAGAGAATCGAACACAAGTCCGGAACCTGTTTGCACAGTATTTTGATTCCGGTGTGAGGCGAACGACCGTGCCGCGGTGAAAGTGTAATTGCCGGGTAATAAAAGTATTTTATCGTCTTTTCTTCCAAGCACAACAGCACGCCATTCGCCTGAGCCAAAGCGCCAGTAAAGTTCGCGCGCTAACTATTTATGAATCCATATCAAGCGTATCGCAAAAACGCTCGCTTTCGAGCCATTTCCCGTTAAGGCTTATGCGCTTCCTTCCGCCGTCTGGCTATCGTAAGCCGCATCGACACTCTTAGCTCTCTTACGTAAGTTAAGAAAATGTCATGACTGATATAGGTAAAGGATCAGCCTGGCGTGTTTATTCCTCAGGAGCGTTGAATGACCTTGCGCAACATTTCTACAGCTCGAACAATTTTCAGGAAAAATTCAATGGGTAATTTTTTCCACCTGAATTAATAAATATGTTTCCTTGTGTAGGAAATAGTCAACTTCATATGGAACTGGAGAACGAAACGTTTCTAAAATGGAGCACATAAAAGAAACAATGTTTGTAAATATTTGTAAGGACAAATTAATGAAATGAAAACAATCATATTGTTTATTTACATCCAAAGTATAAGAGTGGATGTAAATACAAAACAAACAAAGTTTGTTTACATAGTATTTTTTAAAAACATTTCATTTTTCAATACCATTATTTTGTATAGAACTTATGCATTAACTTAGTAACATAAGCTGAACATAATTTGTGTTTTTTTTACTTATGAAATATTACAATTTTAATCAGTGATAACAAAGTGATAACATGTAACAAAAGTTCTATACATATAATTAAAACATGAAATATGGTTTTCAACTGTACGCTTTTTGAATAATGATAAATATACGTATATGGAATTTATGATTTTAAAGGAAAATTGAAAAACGTAATATAGTTTTGGTTTCCTCTTAAGATAGAGCAAGTCTTAAGAGGAATTTCACATACTGCACATACAAAGTTCCTTCTAGTAAAGACGATTTATGTTACAAAGGCTAAAATTATTGGTTAATAGTCAGCAGGTATTAGAAGCATTTGAAATTTAATGCGTACTTTCATTCGTATGATTTCTAAGCGCCGCTTTTTACACGTCTTGTGTTCACCATCAGCCATATAATTTCTCCAGACGCTTATTAAATATATATTATACTGATTATGCAATGTTTCGAAGAATGTTTATAATGCGTACACTGAAAAAAATATAATAAAGAAAACTACGATTTGTGTTAGTAAACCGAATGCATAAGGTATATCTCGTACTTTGTTTTAACATTATAATACGTTTTACCTTTATTATTAAGGCTTTTTTATGTCAATACTTATGATCATTGAAAGGCAACACTTTTCTATAATATACAATTAAACTATAAATACGTAAAACAGATCCCTTGTAAAAATGGAACATATATGGACATATACGGGTTTTTAATACATATATTGTCATATATGGATATACATGGTCGATATAAGGTAATAATTGATACAATAATCTAGCTATATATGCTTTCAATAATCTCCAATTATTGCCATATATCAACCATATATGAATTAAGTAAAAACATATATCTCCATATAAGAAAATGATTCGTTGTGATGTGGTCAAATTGTTAAAATTCTGCAAAGTCGAACAATCGGAATTTAAGTTCACTTCTCCACCGTTGCAAAAAAAAAAAAGAAAAACAATCTTTGTATGTACATTGAGAAAATTTGTATATCTCGTGGATGGATGTGAACTTGTGATAGAATTTATTATCTAATATAATAAGTCATATTATAGAACTTAAGTACAAAACGTTCTTCAAATTGAAAAAAGTAAACAAAAATGATTTGTCAACGTTATTTTTCTTATAAATTGTTCTATAGACATTTAAAAACAAATGAAATTAAACTTTGTATTTTGAAAACGTTTCATACTTCAGCCTCATAATCACCTTATAAATATAGTAATTTCGACTACACTTATCAATAAATTCTATCATGCTCACATATCCGCGAGTCATTAGCAGCGGACTAAATTTTATTATATAAATTTTCCTAATCATATAAATTATATGCGTATATTTTTGAAATTTTACTTCAGCTCACCAGACAGTATTAGCATGTTTTAGAATCGGTGTCTTATGCATCCAGATTACAAGCATCTGCTGAGAAAAACATGTTGCAATAATCATATACATTCTGAGCACATTTCTCTCAGAGCACGCGGTAATTTACAGCGTAATTTAAAACCACGACGATTTGTTATATAAAGTTAAAGATCGTGATTAATCGCAGGAGCGAGTTTTTCATTGCTGGGTTAAATGTGCGATTTGAAAAGAGAAGAAAAGGAGAAAAAAAATGAACAAAAGGAAAGAAGGAAGTCTGTTCTTTCTGAGTATTACGCTCTTACCCGGATTCGCGCCGTCTCGGAATTCACGAGGAAGTCCGCTATAACGTAGAAAGTACTGAATGTGGGCCATTTCATGGTGTACCGTAATGAGATCCTTCATTGTAACCTTTGTACACATTTTGATCCTGTAAAACGAAGTTTACGTCAACATATGATTAAATTCATGATTCGATAATTTGATGATAGTTTATGGCGCTGAAAAATGAAACGTTTTCAAAGTACAAAGTATAAAGAAACTTTGTTTTTGCTTTGTGTTTACATCCATTTCCATATCCTTTGGATGTATATAAACAATATTACTGTTTCTATTTAATTATTTGACCTTTCAAATATTTACAAACATTGCTTTGTTTATACAATTAATATTAAAAACGTTTCATTCTCCAGTTCCATTGATGGTTTAAACAATTTTCTGCGAGATTATCAAGTTAAATAATGACCAGATGGTGAAAAATTTTTCATTCGAAAATTTCAGATTATATAATTCAATAATTATGTGAGGCAAAAACGAATTTAAGAGCCTAATGTATGAATCATCGAAGATCACGAAAGTTTTAAAGTATAACAAACGATCAGAAGCGTGTAAATGTTGAAATAAATTTTAAGAGACGTAATTTTTGCATAACCCATTGACAACAATTATTGAGGTATAAAAATATTGCTATGAAGTATTTTGAATTTATATTACATCCGAGATTAATGACTCTGTGCACCATATGTACGAGCAAATTGAGGGAAATGCAGAAAGTATCTAATTGTAAGCACCATCAAATTATTCCTTCACAATTATATAACGGCAATAAAGAAGTCGGATGGTTTTTTAATATTTCTTATGTAACGAATGATACATTTCAAGGAAAAGTTCCGTTGAAAATAAAATGTTTTTATTCGTCGTATATACGGACTGAAAAATTTGTATGAAATTTATTTATGTTTCACACGAAGAAAAAAAAATTGTTAATTTAACTATAAAAAATTGGATTCCAACCACAGAAGACAATTTATGAACATACTTACAATAAAATATGAAATAAATGCTAAAATAAAGTACTTTTTCCTATAAATTTATTGGAATTTTTACAGATTTATTGGAATATATGCTTTATTATAGTATTTCTTTCATAATTTATCATAAGATAAGTTAACATATTATTTTTCGTTAGAATAAAAAAGTATATCCACATATTATACTCAATAAATATAATTTTTCTCAGAATCTTAATAATTGATTAAACTTTTGGTTATAGATTTAAACAATATTTCCAACAACATTCAATTGAATTCTACTCGGAAAAATACTTCAGTTTCAACATTTGAATGTAACGTTTAAATCTACATTGAAGTAAGGAAAGATCAATTCAATTCAAATTGGATTCGTGTCAGAAAAAAGTCTGACTTTGTTTCGAGTGAATTTAAATACAGCAAATCCACTCATAAAATAAGTATATTAGATATTTATACAAATAATGTTGTTTTGAAATATAAAATATAATTGTTTATATTGATTTTATATCAGTACACCACCAAAACTTATTATTGAATAAAAATATTACATTTTAATTATGATTTTTAAGGCAAAAGATACGCTTATGTAGTAAAGCTTAAAATTTTCAATATTCAATAATAAATACAATTATAATACTGTTCAACAATAAGCAAAATAACATTTTGTATTACCTTATATATTGAACAAAATGAAATTTTCAGTATTATAATTTTTGTAGAACTATTTAATGATATATATGTTTATTTTGCAAAGTATGAAATTTACATTTAATTTATTTGAAAAGCTTTTTATACAATACCTATAATCTAATCTATTACAGAAGTCCCACGCAGAAGCTTGACAAATCAATGGGTGGTCTCCTGGGTCTGCGAAAATACTACCAGCCCAAAATTCTGGCGGCAATGCACTTAAATTTAATGATAAAAAGAATTCCTCGGCTATTTGGAACATTGTGATAGGAGTGTATCCCTGAAAACAATACATATCTTCAGCATAATTGTCATTAAAGAATACAAACATAGATAGTCAATATGCCTAATTCTCTGAGATATTCTGATAAAAAATCATTAAGTATAACTATATAATCTTAAAAGCTTCATTACATCTTGCATTTTTCTATATTATTTTAAAATCTTGCTATATTATATATTAGGTGTAAGGGAAAATTCTGTCATATTATTTTTTAAAGAAAACACTGAGCGTGTAAATAAACAATGTTTTCAAATATTTGAGCAAGCAAATAGATGTACATACAAAACAAAAACAATGTTTATTTACACTTTGAAAACTTTACATTTTTCAATGATAATAATAAATCAATGTTCTATTTCTATTTCCCAAAAATTGCGTCCGATAATATTATTGCAACAATTTATTGTTAACAAAGTTAAGTTTATTAATTGTAAGAATTTAACTATAACATTTTTTTACCTGTGATTGCATTTCATGCGTTACATCCAAATAATTCTTTCCCGGATATGGTTGAGTTACCTCAATTATATTTGTCCAAGACTGACCCCAAATATTTCCTGAATCATAAATATTATAATTGAATTATTGATATAATTTTATATGAATATTAAACTAACGAAACATGTTTAAATAAATTACCAAGAACGTGTGATGGAAGTGGCGCTTGTCCACTTATTTTTTCAGGGCCGTAACGTTCTCGCAGTTTCCTCCTCACGTAAGCATGCAATTCTTCGTAAAGTGGTCGAATATTTTCCCATAAAATATCTACTTCTTGCTCAAAATCCGGCATTTCGTAAGGGAACATCCATAAATCCGCAGCATTTGTATAATCTAATAAACGTTAGAATATTATTACTGTTAAAAATGATGTTTTGTTGTAAAGAGAACTGTTTTGTGTGAAAGCTAGAATAGTTTTAAATATACGCAAAAAGGACCTTAAATTGACAGGAAAGGATAATCTGTCCCATTTTAAGAGTTTTGTACTAAAATGTTGTGTTAATATAGGATCATCCTCTTCTGTCAAATTACTTGATTTTAAACTATAAATTAAGTTTAAACTTAAAAAGACACCATTGAAAAATATACTCCCATTGCAAACATTAAAAGTATATTAATAAAATTTAATTATCCAATTATGGTAAATAATAACATTTATAGAAATGTATATAAGTAAAACTTACTATTCAGTTGTGCTGCATCATTTGTTAATGTGACTAACTGTTGGTAAAGATCTCTCATATTTTTACTACTGCCTGCTCTTCGCCACTCCATCCATGTGTATTGCAATTCATCCCAATCGTGACTGTGTGCCATGATATGTGCAATTTCTGTAACAAAAATATAACAAAAGTTAAATTAATTTATAAATAAATGTAAAATCATACTATATACATATTTTTATGTTTAAAATATTTAATCTAAAATGTAACATCCATTTTTATTGTTAACATATATTTTTTCTTCATTCATATATGGCCTTATATAACCATATATGGTTGATATACTGCAGGGGAAGGCCGTTTAGTACCAGGCAGTGCCTGTTTACGTCGTATGTATCATATGCCAGGTAATAAAGTGCAAGACAGGTGCTGCCACTGGTGTCATAAGTCGTAAAATAGGCACTGTCCTATACCAAACGACCATCCCCTAATAATTGATTTCAATATAAAGAAATTATTGAAATCGTATATAGCTAGAATATTATATCAATTATTGTCACATATCAACCATATATGTCCGTATATGGCCATATTTAAATTAAGAAAAAACATATATGTCCATATATTTTGTCCAGATTATTTTATTATATATAAAGAATCGTATATTATATAGGAGCATTATATTTCAGCATGAACATTTGCACAGAATTCATAAAATATTTTTACTTTCTACTTTGCACGCTGCCAATTCAGAAATTGGCACTCTTACCCATTATTAAGAATAATTGTAATAAAAGTGAGAAACGCTGATATGCGGTGTAAGGGTTAATAAACCATTAAACAGCCTTTTCTACAATAAAGCGAACAGTAATGGCGCGCTGAAATGAATAAATGTTGAAATGTCTTTTGTTATAATTGTATTTGTACGGTTTATGCGATTATAAATTGCATCTGTGTCAGTTGATACGATAGACGTTCGCACCAGTCATATCTCATGCCGGCTCGGTCACTTTCACGATAACTTAACAGTATTCACGTATAACTGGCGCGATGTGCATGTAAACGACAGGAACTCGATTCTCTCCATGGAGAAGATTAATTTTAACGCGTTCAGCGGTTCGTCGCACGCACATTCGCTTCCTTGTCGCGGCAGTTCCGTAAATATATATATCCAGTTTTTTCGAACGGCAAAAATTGAAACTTGCGCAAATTGTCTCTTAGATAATTAGTAATTATATCTTAATTACGGTACATAGTTGATTAACGACATAATATTGAATTTCATTATATTGATTTCGCTTTCCTTTTAATGGAAATTCCAGCCTTGACTTTGTTAATTGAACCATTATAAAAATGATCAAATTAATAAATATAATACGTTAGGCAAAATTAATATTAATTACCAGTAAACTTTAATATTTTTTCAGAAACTAATTTTAATTATTCCATTGTCATTCCATGATTTATTTGTCAGTGCTGAAATTTGGTAGTGATGGCTTATTTGAATTAAATGTTCATGCTGAAATATTTCAATTAATGACAATTAATTTAATAGAAATTGCTGATTAAACAAATTGCTATCCTAGTAAAAAATGAAACTTATATGGTCCATATATGTTTTAACAATTTTATATAAGAAAAAAAAATAATGCATATAATATTCTAGCCATGTATGCTTTCAATAATTTCCTTATATTGAAATCAATTATTACCATATATCAACCATAAATAGCCATATATAACCATATATGAATTAAGAAAAAATATATATGTCCATATATGGTCCAAATATATTTTAACTATTTCATATAAGATAAAAATTAGTATATGGACATATATGTGCTTTCTTAATCCATATATGGCCATATATAGATATATATGGTCGATGTACGACAATAATTGATATCATATTCGAGTCAAATATCCTTTCAATAATTTTCTTATATTGAAATCAATTATTGCCATACATCAGTCATATATGAATTAAGAAAAAACATAAACGTCCATATATGATTCATTTTTACAATTATAAAATAAAATCCCATCTTTTAACAATAAAAAACGTTTCAGACAAATATAATTATGCCTTTACACGGTACTTACGCTGTATTAAATAAATCTATAGTTTTACTTATCCGAGTGAATTTCACTTTTTTTTTATGAATAAAACTTTAATTAATTACACTTGTTTATGTAACACGCGAACCAATCAGAAAGTACTAATAAGTTTTTATTCGAAATCGTGTAAACTTTTATTCCCAGTTATTTCAAACTTTTACACGGGATCGATTTTTTCTTTTTCGTAATCAATTCATTTACATTTTCGTAATTTTCATTAAATCTTAAAAATGTTACTTTTAATGTTAACAACATGACATATTACTTTTAATACAACGTTACATCTGATTATATATTACCTCTGCGGTTCCATTAATATTCTTGTATAGGTGCAAAATCAAACTATAAACTAATTTGAAATTACGGAGAAGTATCTCACAAATACTCTTACAACGGAGACATAGGAATTGATATAAAAAACCGATTTCTAGTTCTGGCATGAACAATCTGTTCATCTACACGCTTTTACGTTCTAAAACGTCATAAACTTTCAAGCGTAGCATCGATTATTAAATCACTTTAACTCACCAGGATATAAACGGAGGCCACAGCGGAACGGATCGTTGTAAGCGCATATCGTCGCACTGTTGTATATGGAAAGCATGTCGTTAATGATGCGATTATACTGCAATTATATTAAATCATTTTAAATAACTAATAAAATCATATTAAATCATAATGCAACTGAATAATGAAACGTTTTTTCTTTAATTTAGCAGGAGAAGGCAATGTTTGTAAATATTCCAAAGATCAAGTTTCAAAATTAAAATTTTAAGGTTCAAAATTAAAAGAAATGAAACAAAAACAATAATATTGTTCATTTTTACATCCAACGAACATAAGAATAAGAATAAGAATTTTGTACTTTAAAAAAGTTTCATTTTTATGAAACTGAAGAACGAAACGTTTGTAAATATTTGGAATGTCAAATTAATGAAATAAAACCAAAGGATATAAAATGGATGTAAATATAAAATAAGAATAAAACTTGTTTACATTTTGTTTCTTGAAAACGTTTCATTTTTCAGTACCATAAATCATAATATTGTTCTTGCAGTTATATATTTTATTTCATTTTACTATTGATTAAAATTTATAGCAAAATCATTGAATTCGATGATTAAACAAGCGTGATTTATGATGCCGCCATCAACTTTCATATAATTGTAGATAACAAACGAGGAAGTGGATACTTTTACAAGCATTAATAAATTTTTATTTATATTAAAACATTAGTACTTACTCGGTCGAGCTGATCAGGAGGAAGTGCAGCTGGTCCTACTGTAAATAAAAATTTGAGTCTCCGTCTGATGATTGGATCTCTAATGCCATTAATATCTAATCTGTTTAGTAATAACCAAGCTTGGTTTTGAAAATCAGCGTATAGTTGTTGTCCCTCCAACTGTAAATGAATAAATATTACGTTAGTTATTGAAAACATTTTAATGTAACGTGTTTTAAATAGAGAGCAACAATAAATTTCAGCAAAATTTAATTTATCGCGGACAGTACTGTTGTACTGATTTTGAATTCAGTTTACCATACAGGAAATTCTATTAGAATTTTGGATAATCCAATACTACGTGTTGAATCAGATTGCCGGAATTGAAAGTTATGTTATGATATGATAAATTGAAGTTTAATTGAATTTACTAGAAATCGACCGACGTTAAATGAAATTTAATAATTATGGTAATTACTTTAATTGCCAAGAGAATTCTTAATAGTAATTATATTAATTAATAAATTTGTTAAAGCAATCGTAATTATTGAGGAGTGTCCAAAAAGGATTGAACACAGTTGCTTCTTTTATTTTTATATTAAGTATATAAAATACCATTAGAAATAAGCATATAATGCCATTAAAAATAATTCTATTAATAAATAACATCTAACATAGATTCAATGAATATTCAAATGATAATCGTAGTTATAAAAATGAAAGGCACGGTAATGTTTTATAAGAAAATTATATGTTTTTATCTGTGGAATAATGCATATCAGTAATATAAGGCGATGAAATATATTGCCAAATTGTTAAAAAAAGTTTTTCTCTAGATATTTGCCATTTGGAAAACAAAGTCCAACTATATATTTGTTTAAACAAGTTTAAAGATTTTTTGAATAGAATTATTATAATTGTTATAATTTTAACATCAATTAAAATATCAATTTAATGTTCATAGAATCTTATTCTAATGCCATTTTAATATTCAAGGACTGTTCATAAAATATAATATAATATCCGATTTTCAAATATAATTTACAAATATTAACGATCGTCAATTATTCCAACATAACCTAAAAATGCTTAACTGAAATGCAATAGCGTTTACATTGTCTAAAATGCAATAGTAAACAGTAACCGTCGTTGGTAAACGGACTGGCTGAAGTGCAAAGAGTGAAGATGTAAGTCGAACATTCTTTGAGTCAATGAACGACGCATATGTTATGCGTCGCGTGTTGCGCAATGAGAGATGTTACTTGTCGTCGAAGGAAAGTTCTGCGTAATCACGGGATAACAATTAGCGGCACGAGACCAGCGCCAGTCGGGCCACTTTTGAAGTGGAGTGGACGACTCTTGTGGCACTTAATGCACCTGTTACTCAATCACCGCGGCCCTCACAATGGTAACGCATGGGAATATTTCCCGTAGAAGGAAGGCGTTGCCTACCCTTTCTCGGACGAGCAGCGCGACGCGCCAGGGAAATTCTGTTTAATGCCTTGAAGATACTGGAAAGCGCAGAGGAGGTCGAGGTCTCCGCGAAACGCGCGATTTACATCAATCTTGTCACTTCAAACAAAGGGACGATATCGAAATCTTTTTGTAACGCTTATATATAATTGACCATTTGAAGGAGAACATTGTAGCGAAAGTGTCGAAATTTATGCTTAAGTTCCCATTCGAAAACAGTGATGAATAATGACTTTTTTTTACATATTAAATTAATTAAATGAGATTAATTAAATTAGACACGGAAATTAATGGAATAAAGTTTACTTTTTTTTTTTTTGGTATTTAGAGGGTAAACAATTTGGTTGGACAAACGTATTTGGTGTTGGAATGAAAATTTGAAATTGTCTCTGAATTAATATACTATAAGCAAATAATATCCCAGGGGAATTTCATGATAGTAAGATAATATTCTTAAAATATTATTTAATATAAATAGTATCTCAGTCAGGTGCTATGAATGATATATGTCCGTTTCAAATAATATCCCAGGGATATTTTTTAATATTTTTGGTACACTTTTAAGGACTTTAAAAAAAGAATTTAAATCATACGAAACTGAAACGACATCTGAAAACTAATTTTACATAATTCAAAACCTTTTATTAAAGTTCTTAATAATATTCCATAAATATTATAGTAATATCCCGGGGATATTATTTGAAGCGGACATATAACATTCATAGCATATTATGTAATATGAAATAACATTACTCGCTTATAGGATATTAATTCCCAGGTTTAGTGGACCATTATAAAATTTTCAGCTATATATTATTGAATAATTAAATACTTAAAAGTGTTCAAATTATGATAACATAATTAATACGTAAAGATATTAAAGAAATAATTGCAAGAGAATTTATCCAGGGAAGTAATCTGTTTTCGTGCATTCAAATGTATGTAATCAGGTCAATGATATTCTTATATTATCTTCTGAAACGAATGATAGCTATTAATGTTTGATGCAGAAAATTAAAGTTACCTCAAACAGACTGACAACTTTTAGGCAACTTCAGCAAAAACTTATTCTGCTTTTGTTTTCTAATTCTTTTTTGTTATTAACTTACTGCTTGTTGTTGCGTAAAATCGTTGACATTGGTTTCGTAATTCCATTGCGATGCAACATTTGCACTACACCTCTCAGCTCCTAGAAATTCTAACCTTGCCAGTACATTTCTGTAGTCTACTTCTCTATGTGGGTGAAGAGTATTATATCGGTCTTCAGGAACAGGGGGAAGATCCAGCTGACCATGCACAGTTGTGAATATAAGTGTGAAAAAATATATGAACACCATCTGTAAATATATATTTCATATTGAAATTAAAAGAAAACATGAAATGAAAAAAAAAATATCAAAAATTGTCTAGTATGTATTTACTACAAACTTTTCAAATTAGTTCTATGGAATAATTATAAAGAAAATTAATATAACTAGATTGTTAATAATTAAAGCAGTAATGGATATCCAATTATAATTTAATCACAAAGGAATAAATACAAATTATTAATTACAAATAGTGTAACCCTTGTGGAAAAAAGTTGCTGAAAATCGCTGAATAACTGTCAACAAATTCTGAAAAGTTCCAGTTTTAGCAGTTTTTCAGCAAGTTTTTCCATAAGGGTACCTAACAAATTTATTTCTCATAATTATTTTCTTAAACAAAATTTTATTTGGTTGTATAACAACAAAAAAACATATATGTTAAAAATTAGTTTAGTTACATCAAAAAAAAAATTTTTTGTACTTATTAGTGCACTTACTAATCAGAAAAAGCTATTCAAGAAAAGCAAATTGAGAATTTTTCAGTTTTCTTTGGCATTTTTCAGCATTATTTTCCACAAGGGTAGCTTGAAATAAATTAAGATTTGTCTCTTTTCTACCCATGAACTTGCTGAATGTACAATATTAGAAAAATAATAGCTGAGATTGAAATAGACCATTATCTAAACAACAGAATTTAAGAAGACGTTCAATTTACATAATTGACTAATGCATCCACGATAAATTTCTCAGATGTCTGGTGTTAACGACTGGAATATTTTAATACATGATTCACACACTAATCTGAAACGTGCACTGGATAAAAGTTCATTAATTATATAGCGACAATAATAATGTGTGAAAATTATTGGTACAGTAAAAGTTTTGTTTTTATATATCGTCAGAATATATACACAATTAGGTGTCAGTATCACAATACATATGATTGATGCAATGACTGATAGTTTACTAATTGAAATAATTACTGATAAAAACAGTTAATGACATCCAGTTTTTTATTTTTCTATTAAATAAACTAATCACGCAAAAATATACTGTAGTGATTAAATATTTACATATATGGTATACAATTTTCAATGTAAATTTACAATTACATCAGGAATATCTTCTATAAATACAACTTTGTGAGGTTATTAATTTATATTAATAATTTATTGAAACAATACTGAGAATAATAAAACTGTAAATTCTGCCACTATTTTTGGTATGTTTATTTTCACATGTATCTAAATTTATCATCATGAATTTGATTTAAATCATTGAAAAGACACATATATGTTTCAAATCGGAAATTAAAAGGTTAAAAATGGAGGCCGATATTTTTATTTGTAAATTGTAAAGTTTGGTGAATCGAGGTAGTCAACTACCTTATGTCACTAATGTATTTAAGATAAGGCAATAAAATACACTATTTTTGGACAAGGCAAACAACAACTTGACACTATAGTTCATTTTTGTAATGCAAGTCCATAAATGGCAGAGCTGTAGTATTTCTAACGATAACATTGATAAGTTCCTAGATGTCCTTAACTACCGTCTTCAATCACATTTGAAAATTACACCACTGGTAAAGCATAAGTCATACTAGAGTCTATTTGTAAGATTTAGATATAAATAATGAATGAGTTAATTGAAAAAAAATGATTTCATAAAATATATAAGTTATAAACAGATCAAAATTAATTATTGATATAGAATTAAAATCAGATTAAACTTAATTATTGAACTATAATTAATATTATTTAAAAATAATTATTGATATATAATTAAAATCATATTAAAATTAATTAATGATCTATAATTAATATCAATTAAAATTAATTACTATTATATAATGTTGTTTAAAAAAATCAGATATATTTCATTTCATTTGTACATATATTTTTTTATTTATAATTGCACTCATATAAATATAATATACTCATAAAATATATCAGTTTAATTTGTAATATTTATTATTTAACTAAAGAACCTTTTAATTTTATTTAATTTATTTAATAAATTGCAAGTACAAAATGTGTTCAGAATCTTTCAATAACATAAAGCACAATAAAAAAAATTATGATCTGTTTAATGAAATAATTATGCCGTTATTTATTAGTCTTTATAATTATAAACGTATTTAATTTTATATAATTATAAATTGTATGATTTATACTTTACGGGTCTTGTATCTTGTGTAATTATAAATGAAACCAAAGCTCATTTATATTTGAAGCAAAAATATGTAAAAGAACTTTTACTGTTTTAATAAAATGATATAAATTTGCATCTGAAAATATACGTCAATTTATATTACATTTTCATTCCAAGTACATCGTGTTTAATATAATTATTAAACAAACTTATATTGCATTCTTATTTACTGATTAAAAGCGAGATATTAATATATGTTTCTAAAAATACGAATAAGTGGATACTTTTTTCATGACTATGCAAATCGATAACAGTTGACGTTCGTCGACCCCGACAAATAGTGTTATTTTCCTTCTGATAATATGAAAACCTACTTATTCTTGTCAGTTTAAATTATATTATAAATTTGTTATCACTTACAAAAAATGAAATTAAGACATGGAGAATAAGTTTTATCAATTTTCCCACATCTAAAAAATGGCCCGATTCTGTTAGTCCAAGTATCATCCCAACATTTTTAGAATAATAATTATACAAAAACATTGACTCCGTGGCAGCAGACTTATTGCATCACTTTAACATAACTAATACTTTTAAACAAAAAAAAGTTACTTTCTTCATATATTAAATCGAAGTAATCTAAATAACGACGCTTAAGGTGATGTATCAAGTCTGTTGTCACGGAGTTAGCATCTTTTGTAATAAAAATTTAAATAATTTATATTTTATGATCTGCAGACCAGAGCGCTATTCTATGGACACGGGAGTATAATTATATTCACAAAAATATAGGTATTGTTGAATATTCTAAACGTATTTTGGAAAGTGCTGCTTCCTTTCGAGCAGACGACAAAAAAATCGCAC
>JABFPN010000766.1:0-38621 GCA_022817305.1 Leptoteleia sp. ZL-2020
AAACTAGGTAAACAGTGCGTGACGATGCTGGCTAGTAACTGGTTAGTTTTTCATGCTAGTAACTGGGCAGAGACCAGTAAAATCTGGCCAGTTCCAAGCATAAAACTAGGCCAAATTTTTACTTGGGATTTTGTCGTCAAATTTTACAGAAAAATTCGTTTGGAACGATAAAATGGCATGGACCTGAGAAACTAAACGTTTTTAAAATTGAGAACGTCTAAAAATAATAATTGTAAATATTTAGAAAGTGAAGTAATTAAATAGAAACAATAATATTGTTCATTTACATCCAAAGGACACAAGAATGGAGTAAATACAAAACAAAAGAAAAGTTTGTTTTTATATTTTGCATTTTGAAAACGTTTCATTTTTCAGTACCATAAATATGGCTTAATTTTGTGTTCGCAACGGAAATCTCACTGAAAATTCCGTTCGGAACAAAAAAATGATGTAATTTTCCGTACACATCGGAATTTCTGAGATGTATGCATGTAGGTTCGATGCCAGGCGAATCTTTTCGTGAAAATCGGAATTTTTTCCGCAACGAACATAAAATTTCAGGAATTTTAACAAGAACTCAATTGCGTCAAATTTGACGGATATTTTTGTTTTTGTTTGTTTGTTTGGTTTTTTAAACGATGTAGTTTATTTCATATGGTGGAATAGTTTTAATATTCATTTTTCTAAAATAATAAAAAAGATTGTATAAATCGAAATCAAAATTCGATAAAAAGTCTTAATTCTCCTTATTTATTATTATTGTAATTATTATTATTAACTTTATTACTGTTTGTATCATTTTTGCATTTTCAATTAGTTACAAGGCGAATTAAATTAATATAGAAAAGAAAGTGAATATAGTAATCATAAACTTGTGAAATTCATAATAATTTATTTCTTCAGCATCGAAAATAATTTTATGAACATCTGAAATTAGGTACATCGTGGGATAGAAAACACGGAAACTATGTGACATCGAAATCCAGGTTGGACTTTTTCCAGAACGAAATAAAATTGTTATTACGGGAAGTACAGTCATGTATATCCCATAGTAATTACGATTTTGATGTCAAGAGCCTCTTGGACGTGATAATACGTGATGTGTTTTAAGTTTATTATGCGTTCCATAAACGTAAATGCAAGTTGGCGTTAGCATTTAAATTGTATTTTTTAATTATTCGACGATGCAGTTAAGTTTAATCGTTCGCTGAGTGGACATAATTAATTTAAAAGGTGTGGAGCAGCAATTGATGAAGCGACCGAAAGCAAATGCTGTAAAACTCCGTTTCTTCTACTTTCATTCAAATCATTAGCTAAATGGAGCTGCGAATCTATTTTCAATTCAGCGTGATTTAATATTTCAATTTCGTTTTTCAGCTGCACCATCCTGAATAATCAAACAAGTCTGTTAAGTTATTATTACCCTTTTTGGCTCAAGTTTAGTTATTGGTAAGTAATAAATTAATAAAATATCCTCTCCTCAAAATTCGCTTCAAGTACATGTTTTAATTATTAAGTGAATTACTAGTTTTTCATTTAATTTAAATTTAAGTATTAAAATTTTCGCGTCGAAGACAAAATTGAAAATCCAAACTAATTGAACTCACGATGATCTTTAGTTTTGGGAATAGAAAAGTATTATTTCGAATCGGTTGAGTTGAGCTCAATGATTGGTGAAAGAAGTCTGCTTGGCGCATAATGTTTACACGCAGCAAACATTCATGAACACGCCTGCCAACACTAGTTTCATATTCCAAGTAGTTATTTACTTTGGCATCAACAACGTATGTACCATCCTGGCAATGCCCGGGGGATCCTTTGCAGCAATTCCGTCAAATGTTCCATTCATTATTAATTGGCTTATTTTTAATCAAAAATAGTTTCTCATCGCGCATTCTGTGTATCGGGCATCGCAGCAGAATATCAATTTACTTTAAAATCTTATTTCTTGCAATTAAAGTAGAAATTAATAATTAAATAAATTAATGGAAATAAATTTTTATGTCGGAAAACAATTAAAATTAACGGATGTAATTGAATGCATTTGAAACATATAACAAATATTGAAATTAAAAATGACAATGCCTAATATTTTCATTTTAGTTATCAAATTTTGTAAACACATACATTTGGATATGTATATATATCATGACATTTAAGTTTTTTACTAGGATAGTCAGTCATTTGTTTAAATAAATTGCAGAAAGTACTTATTGGCCTGTATTCAGAAGATTGCAATATAATTAAGATAAAATTTACTACTGAATGCAATAATAATATATTATCATGTAAATTTGAATGATGTGTTTTAGTAATAAACGTAAAGAAAGCACATATTTTCCTCGCTGATACTGACTGACAATCAAACAGCTTTTTCCTTAAAATTGTACGTAAATTAATATTCATTAATAAAGGAAAATTCGCAATTCCAATTACGTTGTCGCACAATGCGAACACTCGACACTGCACGACCCTTGTTATTAAATAAATTCTTTGCAGCCGTGAAGAATCGCGCAGTCCTTTTTGTGTTATTTTGCAAACTTATTGCTGCGTAGCAATTAGGGTACATCGCATTTAGTCTAATCCGTCCAGAACACGCGATTTCCGTGTGCTGCAATTAGACTATTTACGTTTTTTCAAGTAAAAAGACTCGACTTATATCTCTAAATTGTTTTACCTTTAACGATAGCAATTTTCTACGACACTAAAGTTGAAAAGAAAATAGAAATATTCTTTAATTGAATTATATGTATATTTTTTTGACTTCCAAATACTGTTGCTTGTTAGGCAATGATATTCAATTAAAAATTTAACTATTCATGTATAGTCGTGTTACGGGAGACTGCGGTAATTGATAATAATTGTTTATTATATTCACTATTTCCCAAAAAGATATATGTTTTTAAAATATTGTGCTTTTTATGCTAAAAATACAGTCAGTATATTGCTAACAATATTACGAATAATAAGTTTTGAAAGCACATAAAATGATTGAACTCAAACTAGCACTTTCTTATATTATTTTTGGTTACAAGTTTATTAAGAATTACACAAGTTTTGTCCTTTAATTACAAATTAATAATGATTAATAATAACGTACAAATAAAAGCTGAAAATTGCTTACACTTTACATTTTTTACATTTTGAATTTTTTTAATTATATTATTAAACCTGACATCCAGGACTTGAAATACATTTATGATCTTAATAGAAATTCTCGATTTCTGAACGAAACATGTCAACGAGATACAAAATCATAGATTTCATGCTTGGCTTTTGCTATAATGTATCTATACAAGCCATTCACCCCTGCCGAGGATGAGTATTTTTCGTAATAATAGAGTGAAGAAGGGTGTGGTTCAACAACGAGTGGCATAACAATAATTTTGAGAATAAAAGTATATCGAATATTTTAATATGATAAGCTTTTGTGCTTTTTACGTTTACAGCTTGATTTTAATACAAAACACGATATGACTAATAAATTGTGATTATGATAATTATTAAAATATATATAACCAATATTTATTTATTGTTTTGTTTGATTTAAAAATACAGTAAAAACAAAAAATTAATAACAATTTTAAATTCATAAACCGAAAAAAAATATATAATAACATTTTTTATCATATTATTTTATATTTTTTTCAGTGTATTCATATTTCACTAAATAACACATTGAAGTTCAACAATAAAATATTGAAAGGGTATACAAATAAATTCTATATATATAATTCGTTAAAAACAATTATGAAAAAATATTTTATATAGTGTTAATTAATTTGGTAGATATATAATACTAATACTACATTAATTAAAGTGTAGTTACGATCAGGGGTCACTATTGTTACGAGTTTAATTATACTCATATTGATCAAACAAATTGGTAACCTATCACCATAGTTCAAAAACATTATACGTTATGGGGAAAATTACCTTATACGTGATAAGTTTAACTTTTTAAAATATAACTGAACTATATAAATAAAATTGAATTATAAAAGTGTTATGAATATGTATATTTTGTCATTAATAAAAAAAAATTCAAGTATTTTAAACAATTTACAAAAATGTCTTCTTTAATCTCTTCAGCGATTAAATGAAAATAAAATATAATATTTTATTAATTAGTAAATAAACTAATTAATTGAATTTCCTAGTCAGTAAATGATTATTTTACGATTAAAAACTATAAACAAAGAAATTATTATATTACTTATATTTTAAACGAATTTGAATCCACTTTATTTTCGCATTTTCGAAATATGTACACCACCTGCAACGGACAGGTGTTTGTACATTGATAGTTCATGATCGCACGAGAGGTTACGAAAGTTACAAATTACAATGCAGATGTCACGCAAAAAGCATAATACTTCGCCCAATGAAGTGCATTTCTCTTTTATTTCCTTTTCTGCACGTCTTCCGATGGAAAAAATGATAAGTGAAAACAGTTTTGAAAGCAGTAGAAATATTATAATTCGTAATATAATTGCTTTTGCAGAGCCGGCAACATTTTTCGAAATCACTGTGCAAAAATTGCACCTCCAACATTTGGATACTTTGCATGCATATTAAATAATTGAGTTATAATATATAACACGCGATCAGTTGAAGCTGAGAACATAGTTTGAGAAGGAGAATTATACGTACGTATAATAGTAACCATCCGTACATTGTATGTGGATGTGTATAAATGAGCATCACGCTGACGAACGCAAGTTTTGCCAGCACGGTAGCCTACGTTTATTCCGTGTGACTGCACCGCCACATGCAAAAGGAAAGACGATACCGCCTGCCTGGCCACCTACAGAAAGAAGCAACTTCGCTAAAGGGTGTTTTTTCATGAATAATGTTTACGGATGAAAAATCAACTTTTGTGGCATTTCAATGTTAGAATTAAATTTTAAACAAAAGACGCGTAATTATCTCTCTGCGTTATAGTCCTCGTTATGTGACAATCCAAGGACTTACTTTTTCATCAAATTACAGCGTGCTT
The DNA here is from genome assembly GCA_022817305.1 of Leptoteleia sp. ZL-2020. Lineage (NCBI taxonomy): Eukaryota > Metazoa > Arthropoda > Insecta > Hymenoptera > Scelionidae > Leptoteleia > Leptoteleia sp. ZL-2020. The sequence continues at coordinate 5,000 of JABFPN010000766.1, forward strand.
TGAAAGTCAAATTTGTTGCATTTAAGGTTTCCCACATAACTCTATAATGTGGAAAATGTTAATAATTGAAATCTTCAGTTAAAATTGTCGAGTAAAATTTGAATTATTTCATTTGAGTGATGTTATGCAGGTACACAAAATGTTTACAAACAATTACTTACAAAGAAATGTCTTAGTAAATAAATATTAGTTAAACTTAACCTATTTTGAATGGGTAATATACATTAAATTAAATTCACTTAGATAGTAAATTTGTTAATAGATATTGCGTTTGTTTATTTACTTTTACAGAGGAAGCAAAAAGTTACTAATTAATAATTATATTTTTAATTTTAAACAATAAATTAAATTTTAAGTAAAATACAAAAAATAGAATAAAAATATGAATGACAGCTACGGTTCACTAAATAAGTGGAAGCATTTCGAGGAACAGTACTACCACAATTCAATATAAAATCATGATATTTCTATAATCTTAAATGGCAAATTAAGTTTCAAGAATAATAATCATATCTATTGTCATTTGTCAGTAATTGATACAAATCTAAGGGAAATTACAATTATTTGCATTACAAATATACATAATCTATCTGTGCCAAATTACCTACTCGTCGATTAAGAAATTACAATATCGAATCAAACTGCATCTCAAATGGGATTGTCGACTTTTTTCACTTGTTCATAACTTTTGCAAGAAGTTATACCACGCGATAATACACTCATGTAAACTCATAATGTAAAACATGTTTAAATCGTGCAAATCTGTTTAACATTCGGTATTAAAACGGTATCAATGAAGCATTTCAACAAAGGCAAGAAAATAAAGAAAACTTACGCTCCGAAGATTTAAAATGAGATACTTTTTTTCTTGAAAATTTTTCAGAGAAACCGAGATCTTTCGGAGGCAACGCTCATTGTTAAGGCAATAAAATGGTTTTCTAATTAAAGCGACGCATTTCGGGCAAAATCGCTCGCTTGAATGGGGACATTGTGCCTGACCGAATTGTATATGTAGGCCCGCTCGATATAAAGACTTGGCGGAGGCAAAGAAGATTTCTGGTGAAAGAGATGATGCCGAAGCGAAGCCTAAATCCAAAACTAAAGAGCGTTCACGGCTAAGGAAGCTGGTTGAAAGCAAACGTCATCGTTCAAGGTGAGGCATTCTACCTGGCGAGGAATCGCCAGGTCGTATACCTTGTTCACCTGGCGACGCGGAGGAGAGGCCGAAACAGTTAGAAAGAGACGAAAAAGAGCGGATGCGCGCAGACACACACGGCGGTTCGGCGAGACAGAAAGGACGAAGAGGAGCGGGCGAAAATTTCGAGCATCGCCCGCGGGATACGCTGCGGGAACGAGATTCCATCCCGCAGGAGCAACAAGAACGAACCCGCAATTTCCGAAGGCGCTGAGGCCAGGGTCGCCTTTGTTTTCTTTGCCAGCGGACTTATCCGACTTTCTGCCGGGCCCGGCGCCGTCCGCGCCAAAGACACCGTTTATTGCATTCGCCACGATGAAGAAACCAAATTGGCCGCTGCTTTCAAAGTCGTGTTGCAACATGACAGTCTACGCTCGTCGACGTTCGACGCTGCTGATGAGTTATTATTTTGGAGAAAGCACCGGGCCCGTTTTGCCGGGACAATTGTTCCGCGCGAACAATGCGAAAGAAATGAGTTCCTCGGATATGAACATTGGACAATTTGTTGTTTGCGGGTAATTCAAGCATGAGAAGGTTTTCGATTGACTCGAGAGCACGACTGACTGTCGCTGTTTAATGTCCTTTGTTGGCAGTACCGCGCGAAAGAGGACGCGGAGGACGATGTAACGCGTTTACTTCTTTCGTTCTTTGTTGTTTACGTTTTGCTTATCGTGCTTTCTAAACTGTAAAAATAATGCTACACGTTTAAGGGACATTTATTTTAAATGTTAAGTTTTTCAGTTTAAAGCGAACGTAAATTCGGCTTAAGATTTAAGTGCTTCTGGAAATTTGGGATAAATGCGATTTAAATTCTAATTGCTTGGTCTTTTGAAGTTAAATTAAATTGTTTAAAATTTCGACAGTAATGTGTAAAATTTATCAATATCATAACATGCGGAGAAAAAATGTTGCTGTCAATACAACAGTAATTACTTTGTTAAGTTGTACATGTTAAATTTATGTTAGAATTTATATTGGAATTGCAGAAAATAATGCTCAAAGTGTAGTAGATGTTACTTTATGTATGTATATACTACGCTTAAAATTTCAATAAAATGTATTTATTAATTAACCAGTAAGATAAGGAGAAAAGCAATATTGTGTAAATGAATATGTTTCTGTTAAATAAAGTACATTAAAAACATGCAAGGAAGTCGACTAAACTCTTTCAGTTGGTTATATTGAATTATTTAGTTTAATTCGGTTCATATGCGAAGAGTTAGGTTAATATTTTAAGTACCCTTCAATTATTACATCGCATTCATCGCCTAATTATTATTAACTTAACAACTCTGTAGATTTCTTTATGAACATTTATCTTTTTCTGTACAAGTAAAGCATTCGAAGCACTATTTTGTGCGGCTATTATGTAATTATGTTCAAATTCTGTAAAATAGCTCTCTTACAAAGACGTGTGTAATTATTAAAATGCTGTCATCATAAATAATAAATTAGTTGTTTATAATTAGTGAATAGTTACTAATTTCGATAAGCAATCAAAGTTTTACGCAACACGATGAGGAAAATACAACATTGCCTACGTCATTTTTCTTCTTATATTTGATATTTATATAAAATTCTAGGTTAATGTAACCGAGGAATAAGAGTCACTATACGAAAACTAATATTTTATTACTCTTAAGTTACGGTTTTTAAAAGAAACCAGATAGCTCTAACTTCAGGCCGTTAATTTAGAGGGAGCTTAAAAAATTGTGTTACATAATGGCCTTCCATTAAAATATAATGTTATGTATTTACGAATATAAATTTTTTGTCATGCCTTGTTTCAGTATATTACTAAAGTTTTTTAAAACTATTACAAAGATTATATATTCCGTTTAGTATCAAGTTAAAATATACATTAGACATAAATTATTAAAGTTTAAAGATATATAACATAAATATTAATTTGAAAAATTGAAATTTATATTGAAAAATTGAAATTTATATAAATCATGTATATTTAATTCAAGTTTTAAATGATTTAGGCATCTATTTTTCAGCTGCTTTTTAGCTTACATATAGTTTTTGACAATTTCAAATAATTTTTCTATTAGAAATAAGCATTCATTATAGTTGCAAAATTATTTTCATGGTAATTGAAATGAACTACCTATCAAAAATGTCTTATTTTTTAATTAAACTAATGAAATACTAGGTATTCAAGCTTTTTCTAATTTACACGAAAACTGAGGGACACAATGTAATCTCTACTTGGTTTATTTGCATAATCCATGGCACAATGTCACACCGAAGATGAACCAGAGATATCGACGATGGTCATTTTGCGTTATCGCGCAGTTAAACATTTACCCTTTGATTGGTGCAACCGACTGGTTGCTCCCAAAAAGACTTAATCCCGTCGACATCGGAATGAGGTTCTCTTAATTGGGCGTAAAAAGGGTTAATCTTATTAGATCACGTTTAAATATTCCTTAATTGGCCGTAAAAAGGGTCAATCTTTGAATTAAAGTCAGTTAATTCTGCCGAACTATAACAATTTATCCTTGCGCAGGATATTGCGAATATATTATCTTCTGATAGCTACAAAAATGACTTATTAATTTTTTGATTTACAAGAATAAACTGTTTTAAAATTTGTTCTGTGTTAAAGTGTACAGATTAAAACTTAAATGTATAATTAATTAATTGAAATCGATTTCAAATAAGAGCAAGCAACGTTAGAAAAGTATCAGTGAAGGGACAAAAATATCTTTCGTTAACGACTGATTTACAAAAATACTTTCTTTACTATTTTCTGCCACTGTTCTGATATTGATTATGGGTAAACTGACGGGTAAACTGACGGGTAAACTGCACGGAAAAGCAGTACTTTCATAACACGTGTGATAAAAAATAATTTATAAAACATTTAATAGTATTATTCATATTAAAGTGGTTTTAATTTTTAGTTAAACATGATGAAGAAGAACATGAGGACGTAGAATACAAGAAAGATGATCTTAAATATTAGTTTTGTGACATTTTCCATTCAAATTATCAAAATATGCCGTGTGGCCAAATGTTTGGATTTTCCCCTACATGAGTAACTCAAAATCGTGCTTGGGTTAAGATGCATTCGAGTTGCACTGATCGCATGAATATTTATTTTATCATGCGGCACTAAATATTATTCATTACCCATACGCATTTGCATACATGTGCCAAGCACACGCCAAAGAACTTAGCTATGATACTTAGCGCCACGCCAACTTTATTCGGTAAAAGCGTTACTTGCGTTTTATCGCAACCATATCGAAATGCATTTGAATGTATCCGGTAGACAATTTTATCAATTTTCAAAGTGAAGTGACTGTGACTAAATTATTTCATAGGCTGAATATTTTTATTAATGTAATGGTGAATTGTAATGTTATATCTACATAAAATTTGTATGAATTTTTCGATTTTATCAGTATGTATGAAAAGGTTTCAATGTTAAAGTTTATACTCAAAATTATTTTTGAATTTATTATTTATTTCTTTATTTTTAATTAATTTATTTTTTAAATGATTTGCATAATTCTAAGAGGTTTATTCTGAAATTTCTTGTATAAACTTCAAATGTTAAAGTAGAATGTAATATTTTAAAATATTAACTTACTTTTAATTAGTTGTTAAAAGTATTCATAAAATAATTTTGCTTTTGCAAAATTACGTTATTGCATATCTTTTACTTTTTTATAGCATGAATTTATTATAATAAGGAATATTTGTAAAATGAAAATATAATATAAAAATAAGTGACGTTAATTTTTACTTCATGCTCATTTTTCTCGAATTAGTACTACAATTTTCACGTTCTATCTTACATTTTCTATTAAAACAAAATCTGCTGGGTTCAATAGTTGTAATAAAAAGTAAAACAATGCAGAAATAATGTATATATACATCATACGAAATTGATACACTGATAGTAACATTCTTTCTCTTATTGTTAAAACATTTTTAATATCAAAAAATTCACCGTGATTTCCTTTGTTTATTTATTAATTTATATTTTATATTTTAAATAAAGCAATATTTATACAATTAAATATTATTTTTAAACATTATATACGAGATCCTTTGTAATAAGAAATATGATTGTTTTTCGTTTTGAATCAACATGTTTATCGATAATTAAAAACTGATAACGATAAAAATGAAAATGAAAATATTTGCAGACACATTATTAAGCTAACACAGTGTAATAATCTCCTGTTTGCTTGAAATTTATACCACACTTATACAAATACGAACATTTAACACAACTATTAGCATGTATTGCGCCGGAAAATGTGCGATACACATACTTTATACTATTGCACCTGAAAACGTGTAACATATGCAAGAAGTAAGGAGAACCTGACGCTCGCTAAGATGTTCCTACATTTCCTTTGGCAAAGTGCATAGCTGCATACGAAATAGCGTGGACTAAGCGCACCGGGGAACACTTCGATCGTTTTATACTTCATATAAATATTGCTAATATTCTGAGTGAATGTAATTCGTTGGGAGAAAAGGTCTCTTAGTCATACATTATAACAGTTTCGGAATATCTATGTGTAAGAAACAATTCTACACTGAAAAAATTAATTAGTAGTTACTATTATATTTTATAACTCAAGGATATGTGTGCATTTATACACTCACAAAACTGTCTATTTAAGAGTAATAGAATATTCTTATATTAAATAGGATTTTCATTCATTATATGGACAAAACGCCACCTCGAAAAATATTAGTCTTTTCAAAATTTAGTGTGAATATGAAAAATGTATTCCCAAGTTATAAAAATAATAGCAACTAGTAATAACTTTCCTTTAGTGTATCATCACCTAAACATGTTAAATTTAATAACAATTTGAGAGAATAATAACGTTGTGAGAGATTATATAAAATCCTTTCATTATTATTTGTAATTATAATGGTTAAGTTTGTACTACATTTACCTTAGTGTTCGATGTAATTTTGATGATATTCTTGATAATCTCACTTTAGGGATAACTAGACACACTTTGGATCATTTGCGCTTAGTAAATTTGATTGGCTTAGACTACGCCGAAAATTTCGTATATATAGATAACAAAAGACAGCGTTGAAAAAGCAAGTTATTTACGTGTATTGTTGCAAAGAGATGGATAAATTGGTAAAATAAGCGGCGGTAGAAAATATTGACAGCTGGCTATTATATGCAGTGTTGTGGATGCATTTGTAAAACAAATGACATCGTGACAAAGCACGACGATAAAAGTTACATTAAAGCAAAACTATGATGTTGAAAAAGTACTGTAAACCATAAATAATATATTTGAAAAATATTACAAGCTTCCTTACAATATTATATTGTTTATTTAAATTTATAATAATAAATATAAAAAATGAAGAAAAAGAAGCTCATAATATTTAAATTGAAGAAAATTTTAAACAATTGTACAAATCTGCTACAATGCTAAGTATATAAAATTAACATATAATGTTTATTAAGTTAAAATAATCTTATGAAAAAGGCGATCGTGAAACATTTTTGAAAACTTAAATATAATATAATTCAGGTTGCAATTACTAAAATAATATATTACTAAAATATTGAAAATTTTAAATATAACTGAAACATAGTTAGAAATGTTAAATATTTAAAAAGTAAAAATCGATTTTTGAATTCTTTTCCACAGGAAGCTTAATAAAGGATCGGTTCGGTCATAAAATATAAAGCAAAGCGCTATCAAAACTAGTGTAAAATATTCATATATTAAAATTGAACTATTATATAATAATTATAATGACATGTAACAATTAAAACACAAGAGAAGTGAATAATCTTAAACAAAGTAATTTGTCACGACTTGCTTTCATTAATTTTGAATAGCAATACATAATTATTCATTGACACGAGTTTTTACTCGTGTCCAATTCAGTGCAATATTTAGTTTCGATCGGTCATTCATGATCATCAATAAATTTTTCTCATCAATTCCAAAAAATCGATCCATCAAAATACTTCTATCATATCCAACACAATCTTTCAGCGTAATCTATCTAACCTATCAAATAATCTTCGATAAAGTAGTAAATATTGAATAAAACTGTATGATTGACATAATATACTCAGAAAAGTAAACCTAAATTAAACCCATATACATATGTATCGGTTTTAACAAGAATACATTTTAATTAAACCAATCTAACGTATCATAACATAGTACTGTAATTGTGTAATTTAATTAATAAAATTTAGTACTTATTATTGATTTTAAGTTATACAGAATTGATTATATTTTAAAATATATTTCTAATTATTTATTTAGTACAGTTTGATTTATAAAGAAAATGAAAAATAAAAGTAAGTAAAATATAACTAAATTTGTAAAAATAAAGTAAAAAAATATAATATTTACATTTTTTGTGAATACATTTTATAATTTTGTGTTATACTTTCGTAGCTTTGTTAGTTATGCCCTCAAAATTAAGAAAACAAGTAATTACATTGTTTTCAAACATTTTTTTTTACATCTATATAACGATTGATAGGAAATTTGCACTGGTAAATTAATATGAAACACAAGGCTTGGGTAATAAATGAGGCCCTCGACCATAATAAAAGGTAATGTTGGATTTCTTTATCCATATTCTTTAATCCTCTTTATGTCTTGCCTTGCCATTTATACTGTTGCCATCAACTTAATTCCTTATTTCCACACCGTATAAAGTGGAAACCACATTTGTGTAGGAACATATGGTACGGACGCAGTCAATTCAAGGCATTTACGTGTCACATGAACGTTCGATTTCCTGCAGGAGCAAAATTACAAATAAGTTTTCACTTGGATAGAAATGTACAATTTGGTAGTGCTTATATTTTTTTCTGCAAAATGTTAATATTACACGGGGAAAAATGTGTTGCGAAATAATTTTTTATTCTCAGAGAAACTATGTAGAAAGATGTATTCCCATGACAGAAATATGTATAAAAATTCTGTGCTCTGTAATAAGTTATGAGACTTTGTTAATAAAAAATTATTTTTTTATGATGTAGTTGCATTTTTTGGTTAAGTTAATTTGTCTTTAACACGATAACCTATCCCCAAATAAACCATTAAAGTCTGGATAGAGTATGCTTAGGCTAAGTGCCAGTTACGATGTTGTATCCACAATCATAAACTGATTACATCTACGCGCGAAGTCTAATTAATTTTTTAACAGATTAGTAGACAGAATATGTATTCATTAATGTAATTAATAATGAAAACTACGTCTATTTGTGTAATCCTGAAGGATATTTTAATACAAAAGAATATTTATTTTTTTGAAAATATCCAAATATGACTAAAGTTTACAGGGTTTCATTAATTATAAGCCATTATTTTAGGTTTCTATAAACATATTAATTACTGCATAATCGCATTAAACTTATTTTCAGTGTGCTTAGGGTTTTGCACTTTGTATTTGCAATACAATTCCAGGAAGTATAATTTAGATAACATTGTAGAGTAAGTTCTAATCCATAGTTGTACAACAATACGAAAGTGAACTGTGAAATCATTAAAACTGTATTAAAATATTTTTGACGAAAATAGAGGAAAAGTGAACCTGCATGGTTGTTATTGGACCCCCAGAGAAAGTGGCGCGTATATCTGCCATTATAATAATTATTTACCGTTGGACACATTAACAATTTTGTTGGATGAAATTTTGATGCCCAATCAAAGAAGATAATAAATACATTTTAGCAAACGACTGAATTCATTGGGACTGCGATGATGTTTATTTTTGCGGGCAATGAGCCAAAAACGGAGGCAAATCTTTCTTGTCTATCAAACAACACGCTGTATAGTCGGATGCCCATACATATCCGCCTATCAGTCTCGTTGTAGGCCTCGCATACTGGAGGTAATCGATACGTACGTATGCATATAACCATTATACTATAGTTACTGTGCAAATACACGCACACACCTCCCCATAGGTGTGCTTAACTGTGGCGGAGCGTTCGCCCCGTTCGTGCACGTGAATGCAACTGCTGGGAATAACAGACGAGGGAGGATTTGCGACTGTGTGCGCGATACGTCCGTGAAATAACGCATCGCCATGGCGCGTGGCAGTCGCTGTCTCCTCAAAAACGTCCATCACGTACGCGCGTACACGCAAAAAGTCACGTGCGTGTGCTCACGAACGCAACCATGGTGAATTCCGGGAGTTTCGAACACTAACGAGAACTTCGCGAACCATGCCAAGACTCCTTCTAAATTGTTATTATACAAAGTGCCTCGAAAATTGTATCATTACAAACGCCCTCCACGCTGTACATTGCTTTTAATTTCCTTCTCTTGCCTCTAGTGGAGTGAAAATGATGCAACTTGCAATAAAACATAATGACAATGGTCGCCAACTTTTCAACAATTGTTATTCGTGTTTAATTGGGATTATTCAGTCGCGCTTTTGTCAACCGAAGCTTTTATTGTTATTTCGTTAGATACTACGTATTTTTATAGGAATAACATAATATTTATTTTCGTATATATATTTTTTTAAATATACTTATACTTAACTGCGTTAATTTGTTGAAAAGTGACATGCGAGGATTCGAAAATACGAATGAACAACAGCTTTATAATTGCAATGCAGTTGATTTTTGGTTCTAAGTGGGCGATACAAATGATGTACGCTTACAGAGTATCGAGCAGAATGCAATTTTTTACTCTTATCTTTGCGAAAAATGATTAGATTTTTCTTCGCAGGCTGAAGATCTAGTAGTGTTCAAGACGTTATAATTCGTAAGCGACAGTTAAAGTGAAACAGACTTAGTTCAATACTTTATTATAATTTATAAGAAATATTAAAGAAGGAAACTGATAAATTTTATAACAATTAACCTTCTAGAGATTACTGCCACACGTCAGATGCATTATCTGATATATTGGTGTATTGATAAAGAAAAGTATTTAAATTACTGAAATTTTTTTTTGTACTTTGATCCATGCAAACCATTAATTAACAATCAAACAAAAATAAAGTGAAATACAAAGTTTATAAATTGTTTCAATTCGGTTTAATTTTAGTATTATTTTATATTAAGGGAATGCTATTCTAAACAGCTGAATTACACTTTTCAGGACATGAAAAATGTTGATCGTATTTGAATCTCTTGTCATACCATTGCTATGCCCGTCTTTGTTTGAACTATTTACCATTCCCATCTTTGCGTAGAATATTTATTACAATTCTTTTTCAGCTTCTATCACAAAAATATTCAAATGAAGTTATCAATTTTTAATACACTTCATTTCGTCTCGCTTTTTTTATAACCGTGACTCGTGCAAGAATTAAAAGGGTGGAATATAATATTTTGCGTATACATTTCACGCAAAAAATGGTTTATTTAATGGATCACGTTACGATAAGGATCAAATCCGAAATTGTATAAATTCGGTTGAAGGGATGAAATATCGATCGAACGAGTGATAAATTAAAAAAAAAGAGAACAAAAGCAGAAAAAAATTAGAGAAGAATTAATTTGAAGTATGGACTGCTGTCATATTTCGCCGTGATATGTAATTACTTGTAATGCGATATGTAAATTTGAAAAAGAATCGATGCACGTTGAGGCAAACGTCTAAGCCCTAAACTACTAGACTATAAATTAATCCACGTAAGTGGTTGAAACACGTAAGCACGCCATTCGCATCTGCCTATATAGTGACTATTTGAAATCGAGGGTTGGATGACTTATGACGTATCGTACTTACGCTTCGATGTAAGTAAGCACCGTTGCGATAGCCGAGCTTTCATTTTTCGATAGTGACGATAAATTAAGAGTCAAAACTGACCAAATGTCATGCATAACGGTGTTAACGTCCGATATCATATCACATTAATGATATGATTTTTACAGATATATTACAAATTGTATTACGTATTACAATGCCCGAGTTTACATTTTTCAATAATTTCACGAACAGTCGAAAAATGTCCTTTCAATTAAGGAATTGATAAGAATAAAATTTTAATATTTGGAAAAGAGCTATTCAACTGTGCTAAAATGAGACCACACCTAACCCACTTGGAATTGGAGCAGGGGGCATCATTAAAATATCAAATGGGAATCTCCTTATCTTTTTTACATTTTTCGGTTATTCGTTAAAAAATAATAAAGTTTTATTCAGAAGACCTTTGCAATACAATCATAATTTCAAAAGTAGAGAATAAATTTTCAACCTTCAATACTTTCATATAATTAGAGCATCAATTATTTATATAATTTTACAAAGAAATGTAACACGTAAAAAATTTATTACAATTTAATACTTCTTTAAAAAATATCTTTGGTTTTTAACTGTGTACATAATATTTCAAGATGCTTTTTTTTCCATACCTTAAATACTACCAAAATCGATAATAAATATCCTCTTTAACTATGAAACAATGCTTAGGGAGTATAAATATTCCGATCGGTCTTATCCAGATTATTATTTCCGCGATAAAAAGCGCGACATTTATGTACTTAAATATAAATACCTTTAGTTAAATTCGATTAAACAAATGCTATGTAAATTACCTGGCAAACATCTACTAATACAAATTGATACATGTAGGTTCTATATAGCACTCATAAGTATTTTTATGCGGCAACAAATGTATTATAGACGGATCAGTTATAAGCTCAAAGTTTTTAACAACTTCAGTGAAGCGCTGAAATAATCGAGATTTAAGTGGACTGCGGCTATATATGCGGAACCAACAATCATACTTGAACAAACTACACCGAGAAAAATAAATAGCATATTTAGCAATAAATCCTGGAATACTGAACCTATACGTTCTTTGTATGTGTATCACTTATAATTTTTTGGAATTTTTTCTATACACATTGTATAGTATTCTATGTTTATAGAACTGTATACATTACATATACTTAGTTTTTCCATAAATTATTACAGTTACACCTACAGAGTACATATAGGTTCAATACCCCAGAATTTATTGATAAATATACTATTTCATTTTTCTCAGTGTATGAATAAAAACATTCTAAAAAGTATAATTGCCACCTGAGTAATATACTTCGTCATAAACTTTGTGATACTTCAAACTGAGTCCGACGTTGCTCTGGTTAATATTTTTAAATCATATCCCGACTTATTCTAAAACCAAATGTAGAATGTAGATAGTAAAAGTGGCAAATGGCCTATTTTTGAATGGGTGCGAGTGAATTTAAATTCCTGACAACCACATATCACGATATGGAAACGTGTTTCTAAAAAGTACATAATGACATTTCATTATCTGCAAAAGTACATATGTATAAGTCATGTAAGATTCCAGAGAAGCATATGGTTTGAGATAGAACATGCTTTATCTAAATGCCAGATCATATTCAATATTAAAATACCATTTGGGTTTAAGTATATATATTCAGACATATGTAAACGTATATATTAATTTCAAAAGATGATTTGGTGAATCTACGAAGCTCCAATGTTTAATTCAGTGTTTGATATTAGAAGAAGTTAATTGAAAATATTATTATGTTCCTTTTAAATCATAATGAAAGAGTGAAATTTGCATAATTTCATTGTTTGTAATATAATCAAAACTACCCTAGCGGAAAAATCAGTCTGGATGTAGCCTGGATGACGGCTGCCAGACTATATCCAGACAATATCCGTACTAATATTTCCACGCGGGTATAAAAATATATAAGTAAACTGTATTTTGGCAGAAGTAACAAAAACAAAGAGCATAATTTTAAGCACTAATATCAGAACTGTAATATTTCTTGTCACATTGTCGAGCAATTATTTTATACAGGAATACAGAGTCCAGGATTACTATACTATTTTTTTTCAGTGTATGGACTATATTACGACAATACCGAAGGATACAGTAAGATTGAATACATATCCAACGTCTTTGTAGGATAATCTTTCTTCCTTCTTAATAATCTCCAACTTCTTTCTATCAGTATATAGTCGTTCAAAACCTTAAACATCACGCAGAGTACCAAGTAAAGTCGGAGCAACATGGTTTTCCTAACATAAAAAGAAACATATGCCAAATCCTTATTTTCCATCGACGGAGCTCCATCAAGTACGCCATTCGCCATCCTAAAGCAGTTAAACGATGGGGCTTAGAAAAACGTGGTCCCTTAAGTTAATTAAGCTGAGATAATCCGCGACATTAGAGAGCCGGCCCTATCGACGGGCAACTGCTTTCGTGACGAAATTCATTGCGATAAATCATGAGCGTATCATCGTAGGGCATAATAGGCCGGCGCAGCAAGCGCTTACAAAAGTCACGTTTCCTTCATCTTGGCATTAAGGCTGTCGTCGGCGTGCGTTAAATGAAGGGCGAGACGTCGCCGTCAGCCAGGTGGCAGGGCAACGCGCGCGCACACATGTACCATCGTGTCGAGCGCCAGTTCGGCAGCCCAAAAGTTCCAACAACACCGGCGGCGAAGACGAGCCAATACGTCCCAGGTGGGAGGCAGCTGCTAGCGACCGACTGTCCGCAACACCTGCCCTTTCCTCTTTCTCCTCCTCCTCCTCCTCCTCCTCCTCCTCCTCCACCTCCTCATCTCCTTTTTCCTCTCCTTCTTCCTCTTCTTCCTCTTCTTCTTTTACTTCTTCTTCTTCTTCTTCCTTTCCGTTCCTTAAATCGAGACCCATTTCGTGGTTCGCAAACAAGCGTCCTCTTTGTCTTCCTCTGCATTATTCCGCGGTCGGCCATCCACGCATCTTTGTCCGATATTAGGCGCTCTCGCCAGGCTCAATGCGGGTGCGAGGGGCAGGTGTTCTGGCTTTTTGTTCCACCTCCCTGTCGGGACGTCTTTTCCTTTTTGTCGGATATCGTCATTACTATTATCAACGTATTCCTTTCCTTCAGATACTCCGGCTGCATTCTTTCGTGATGTATGAAACAAACAACACGAGTACAATAACACGCCAACCTGGTGGCAGTCGGATTAACTGCAGACTTTTTCAGCTAAATATTTTGCTGGCATTTGAGGGATTCTATGGGATATGAACAAAAGCCACATCTAAGACGCGTGTGGGCAAAGTTATAAGAAAAAAATTTATTCGTCCAGCTGCTACCGTGGCATTCAAAATTCTCCCGATCTCGGAACAATCTTCAATCTCAGAATATTAGAGATTATGTGTTAATTGGATTGGAAAGTTTCTAGTAATATGTATTATTTCAGTATTCTGCAGAGTCGCCAAATAAGGTTTCTTAGTAACGAATGATAGGTTTAAGTGACAGATTTAAGTTGTGGGGTTATTGATTTTCGACTGAATTTAGTACACTTTATTAAGAATCATTCGAATATGTTCAATGTATTCCAGAATATCATTATAATTGATTGAAATTGGAATACTTAAATATGTGACATGTATAAACTTAAATTGTTTTTATAGATAATACATTTGAATTATTGTTTGAAGAATAAATTATTTATTTGCAATTAACTGAACAGTTCTTGTTAAGTTTTTTGTTGTGCAACTAAATATTAGGCATTTACTTAAGTTATATTAGTTTATGTTGCAGTTCTTTGTTATTACTATATATTTTAGAAACCAAAATTTCCGTCACTATTATTTACAATAATTTTAGACTAAATTTAATATATTAAGTATCTACCAAAATTGTTTTTGGCTTGGAAGAAAAATAATACTTGATCTTATAAAGGAACAAATAATATAGATACAGTATCAAAGTTAAGTTTTCAAATAATCTTTACACGGGGCTTGTAAGTGGCTTGTGCGAAAGTTTCAGGTAGCCGAGAATGTTGATAGTTTTGGTGTTAGTTGGTATAACTAAGTTTGATAGTTACTATAACTGAAGTAATTAGTTAAATTAATCAACAAAACTTGGCTTTCAAATAATGTCTAATAAAATAAGTGCGGTGATAAAGTTCAGTATTGCATGTATGATTTCACAAAGAAAAAGTTTTGCAAACAAAATATTTATATTAAAACTTAACACTTTACTGAGTATTAATTGCCATAGTGAAAAAAAAAGTAAAAATAGCGACTCAATATTATTCAACTGTCTTGAACCACAAATATCTCTATAATTTAAAATTATAATCAATTATTGAAATTAGAATCATTTTTTGCCATTCTTTATATATAAATAGGAGATTTAAATTTCATAAATCTTAATTCGGAGAATATATTCCGTCACACTGCACGACGATTAAATGTTGGATGTTTCAAAATAAGTATTAGACGGCTCACAGTTCTTTAGCTTTTATATACGTGTACCAGATGGCAAATGTGCCATTTCTATTGTTACGTAATGGCCCTAAATATGGGACCATCATTGAATAAAAAATTAGCTTACTTTTCATCGTCCCGAATCATTCCATTCCGCTTTCGCCATCCTAATTATTCTAAAATATACATGGTACAACATTGAATTTGACCTTGAGAAAGTTTGCTTTTAGCAATCTGACTTGGTATCGACACAAAAACCTCGTACAGTGTTGAACATTGGATCATCATCACTCATTTTTTGACTCAAATGAATGTTCACAAATAAATAAAATTTGGAACACCTTTCACCCACTGGATTTCTTGCCCGGTGCGTTTCTTTTTCTGCTGACTATACCTTTGTACCCTCTCCTACCCCTCATTCATATCCACGTGGCACAGGCGACGTGGTACCGGCGAGCACGCGCCGCCACCTGCTACTTATTATACCTCCTGGACGAAGGGAGCACCCATAATATTTCTATCTCTTTTCATACGTCTTTAAACTATTCTTACGACTCTACTCTTTCTTCAGATATCACGATTAAATTTGAGAGAACGACATTTTAACGCTTCAGATAATTAATTTTGTGAATCAAAATTATATTAACTAATATGCATGATTTATGTACAAATTATGCAATCTTTCTGGTGATTTTTGATATAAAATTAATTGTTTTGGTACGTAATTTTCAGATTCCCGCATAATTTGCGTAAAAACTTGTACAAAAATGAATATTAATGAATAATAAAAAATGTAAAATTTTTAATTATTGGGCAAACATGTATTAAATATTGCATAAATTAACACACAGAGAGGAACTCGTCAAATACTTGGAATTAAACAATCATAGCTAAAAAAAGAGCTACTTCCTAGAAAAAAAAGAAAAAGTCTTTGGTGTAAAGGTCAAGATAATAAAGACAGAAGTCACTATGAACAGAAGAAGGAAATGCAGACCTGATCAAATGATTTTTATACTTATTAAGCATCAAAAAACTGCAGCGAATAAATAAAGCCTATTCGGTAAGAAAAACTTAATTGCTAAACAGCCGAATAAAATCGTGAAAGTCGGGTAAATGTTGCGGAACGAATTGGCGGTCAATTTTGCAATTTCATTCAGCTTTTCGCAAAATGTTGAGGTTGTAAATTTAATCGTGTGTGTGCGCGTGTGAACAATGGGAATAATAAGATTGACGCGGAAAATGGTTTGAACAGTATAGTTATTGCTAAAAGTTGAATAATGTTGATACAGACTTAGCATCTCTGGCGCATTAATTTTATTGTCTTCGGTGTAGAGTGCGCGAGGGTTGAAATTGCTTCCTAAAATATTCAGCAGACAAGCCCGGAGGGTTAGTGCCGATCTCTGTTCGGCGCACTGGTCGAGGCAAAGGCCTTGGAAACGATGTCAGCAACCCTCATTCGAGCTACCCCGACCTACCCTTAATACTATCGCCGTTATTGTCATTGTTCGCTCTTTCGTACGCTCTGAATAAAACAACCGCTGCGCAATGTGTGTCTTTATTAGCGCTAAAAAAACATCCCAGTCAAATGTTTAATTTCAAAATTTTTAGCCGCGGCGTTCACGAACTTGAAAAACCGAGCGAGAGAGAAGGAGAGAGAGAGGAGGGTGGGAGAGGGAGGGAGGTAGAGAGAGAAAAAGGGAGGAGGAAAAATGGCCGAGCGATCAATAAGTCGAGCTGCGAATTTTTCGCGCCCCCGTTTATTTACCGTGCGGAATCCACTTTTCAACATTACATCATCTATTCTCTCAATTTCTCACTATTATCCGTAAACCTATTTTACGCCATCTGACTCTTTCTCCATTTATTCAAAAAACTAAACGCAGAAAGACTGGCGCAAATCCAGTGCGGAAAATTGGGCGTGACATTGGATCAAGCTAGATCCGTCGAAAGCAGCGAATATCGAAATGGACTGGGTGTACCGTGGAAATAAAAACGAGAAAAGTAAAATAAAAATGTTGAAAAGTCGATAGCAGAACGTTGCAAAGCGTACCGGCGAACGAGCCGGCTCGTGAACTCATCAACTGTAAACCAATAAAAAAAAAGAGGGAAAAAAAAGAAAGAAAAAACGAATTAACTAAATAGTTAATTTTTTCGCTACACAGAAATGTTTGTTTTATATAATGAAATATTTTTTTATTACTTTCATAATACAATGGTAGTTTAATAACTGCATAATATATTTATATCAAACGAGAGATTACTCTAAAAAACACCTAATTTACTTAATTCATTCACACTCAATGTTTCCTTATTTATCATTACCATGACTGTTATTATAGTAATATAATAACATAATATAATATATGATGGAAGTCAAAGTTATTTTTGATGATATAATATTTCTTTTAGAAACAAACTAGCAATATTGTTTGATCAGTTTAATTATAATTGTTTTTATTTTCAAGAACAAGTTGTCTTTAAGATATAAAATTATGTAGGACCTATTTTTAAGTTGCAAAAAGGAATATAATTAACGAATGGCAGGAATGTTGTTATTGGTAACAGTGCTTGTAAGAAGGATCGAAATAATACGGCAGTGTCGTGCTGAAATTACATTTGCCGTAGTTGAATTTACCCGCGGTGTACCCTTTCGCAAAGCTCTTTGCTTGGAAAGGGTGGTTGCAGGGACTGCCAGCAATAACTGGATGCTGATACGATGTCGGTACACCGCCTCGTGTTGCAGACTGACCTGAAATATCCTCGACGTGTACGATAATCGAGCTGTAAACTAGTACACTGCTGTGCTTGATTGAATGTAACTAACTCGATAATGATGACAATGCATTGATTTTTTTGTTTTGCTTTATTTTGATAAGAGAGCCATCACAGCAGATGGCTGCGTCAGCTGAATAAAGTTTTGTTATCACGACGCATCGTTGCTAAATCGACTTTTGGCAAACTTAATGTATGAATGTAATGTTGAAATCTAATTGTATTTTCGTTACTGAAAAATAATCAAAGAATTTATTTGTCTAAATTGCTATGTTGGAAAATTTTTGTTCGCTCAGCGACCATGTGGCTACAATTTTTTTCGCCAAAAAACCAATTTCCTACGATACAAATTGTTTTCAAAGTATTCTTGCGACAAAAAAGTTTTTGTATATTAAAAACATAACACGCGAAAAGTACTTTCATTACGCCCTTTTCTTAATGTACAAAAATTACAAGGAATGGGATATTCATATATGAACATGCAATGAATAAAACGGATTTCACATATTATACTTTAGCTTTATAATTAGATTTTTTTTATAAAGGAATGTTTCTTTGTGAGGTGTGTACTATCTTTCAATGAAAAGTCCAATTAAAACCAAATTAGTCAATTTATTTTGTAAAATGCAATAGTGTATTTTAATTAGAATAATACAATAAAATTATTTTATTTATATGAGCCATATAACTATTTAAATGAACCATGTAAAATACTATGAATAATAAAATATGAATAATAAAATCATAATTACAGTTCTCCATTAATGAATTATAGTTTACGTATAACAAAATTTAAAACTTATAAAATAAAACAAATTTTTAATTAAGTTAGTAATTGTATTGCAATTAATACACCTTGATTAATTAAGGTAAAGCACAAGTTTGGAAAGGAAATAAAATTTCAATTTTATAAATAATAGTATATTATTATAATAATAAAACGAATTTTTGATTGAGAACTATATAATCTCTTAATTGCATTTTAATAGAATTGTACCATTCATTGATTATTTATATTGTTCAAATTGTTAATGATGGGACACTAAATATTGTTGTTTAACAAACAAAGCTCATATAACACAACGCAATTCGATTCAGTGAACTTTGCTGAAATTATTACCGTAAATAGAAACTTTATTCGACATTTTAGTTGCGCGGATAACTAGTCAATCGATCTGTTCGTCTTAAACAATATCGACGAGTTCGACATTTCCTTTAATATAGAACATTGAAGATGACTTTGGAACAACAAATATGGTTCTCCGTGTAAAACACTATTATCATAATTGTCAGACGAATTTACGAGGTTAATTAAAATGCTGATCGGTTAGTGTGCTATATTAAGCAGAATTAGACTAAACAAAGTAAACGAGAAAGGTTAATAACTACATTCTGAGAAAATTTTTGTGCATTAAAAAATGGTGAATTTTTGAACTCATTAAATTATAAAATAATATTGATCATGCGATTAAGGTAATTACGATGTAAAGTTTAAAATTTAATCAATCTATTTTTAAGTAAAAGAATATTATGTTTGTTTACTTATGATGATATTGTTATTGGAAATATATTAAATTTATTTGAAATGCAAAATTATGAACACCGAGATTTGCATAGGAAACCAATATGGTAAGCAAAAATATATCAATTGAAAATTAAAATGGTCCACTATTTAGGATTAAAACATTTGCCTCGGTGGATATTCGGAATTGTTGTTTTAATTTGTTTGGAAACCGGATATTTTGCACATGCCGGCGCGCATTACAGACATTGACTCCCGCTGCAAATGTCATCTGCTCTCGAAATTGTTGTCGATCATACTAGTCCCGTATCCAGGTGTAGTCCTCAGCACCTGTTAACCTGACTAAAGTGGCAGTCACCTGCGAGCCTTCAAGGTCATCGAATCACAAGTAAGCCCTTATCACGCAGATCGCCGTTTGCGCATGTTAATACTCTTTGTTTCGCCATAGCAATACCATCGTACATGTCCGCTCATTACAGCTGTTTTTCTTTTTCAATTTCAACAACATTACCTGCCGGCCGTGTAATAACGCAAGGTCTCTATAGAAACAAAAAAAAACTGTGAAAAGAGACAAAAACATTGCTGTAAAGTGAGTTCTTGAAAAATGAGTAATATTCATATATTAAAAGTAACAGTCCATAATAATCTATAACATTAACATACCATAAAATTTGCTACGGATTTTGCTACAATTGTTACAGATTTCGTCATACTACAATAATATTAAAAATTCGAAACCGCACATTCAGCTACTGCGAACGATTTGTGCGATTTGAACAAAAACCACTGTTGAGCCACAGTGACAGAAGATATGGCAAAATCTATGGCATAGTCCTTTTCTATAGGGAAAAAAAGAAGAAATTAAAAAAAATCTATCAATATTCTAACTAAGATTTGCAATTCAAGCATCTTTGTTTTGTAAAATTAAAAATCACAGGCGTTGTAAACGAGAGAAATTTCATTTAAACATTTTAATAAGCTGTCCTTCAAAATGTCAGCTTGTTTTCTTTACGATGTCATTAATGAATATAAAATGTTACGCTTCAATAAAGTAATCAGAGCATGCGAGTACAAAATATACAGTCTTAGGATTTCTATCTCTTGCGCCTTTAAAAAAGCGTAACAAATTTGATATAAAATAAAGAACTTTTTCGGAAAAACATTATTTATAATTGTACTATTTCAATAAAAATAATAATTCTTTTTGAAAGAAAATAATATTCTTAAGAATGGAATGAATTTATACTTTGAAAATTCGTCATGTAAAACAGAAATAATTAGATGTTCAAAAAAAAATGTTTAAATTAAATAAATGAAAAAACGTATAGCTCAATTACGTATATTAAATGGCCTAAAAAGCAGCTACGTTCATTTATTTATTTATATTTTATGGTCCGATAACATGTGACTATTTAAGAATTATATATGCCTTCGTGAAAGCGCATAAGGTTGTTACGTTAACTACATATGTTAGTCACAAATAAATTGGTTGGTTTATACGGCCAATATAACTCACAGTCGCGTCGCTTTTATGAACAAACTAACTAAAATAAAAATGTAAGTTTTTAAGCTAAATGTTTATTTCACTCAAATAATGAACGGTAATCAACATTGTACGATTAAAAATATTTTAGCAAATAAATATATTATATTTTTTTTTTATTTCCACGTAAAATTTCAATGCAACAATTGTTTAGCAATTTTAATGAAATGATTCCAACCTTTCTGTATTTTCGAAAAAAGTTTCCAGGTTTCAATGATTTGACGTTATAAAAATTTGTTGTTAAGTACACATTCAACAATTTAGGAATCATTTGAATGATAATACCTGTGACTTTTTTTGAATAATGTAATAAAATCATTGGTAAGTGACTGCTGCCATAAAAATTTTACAAAAGCCAGTTGTCAATGAATACTGGAAATAAAGAAGAGTAAAGCGAATTCCACCAATTATTGAAATATTCGGTAATAATGGTTTGGTCAATATTTTTCACGAGGGCGTACTTTTTATTTCGTAGGCTATGCGAGCAATTTGATCGGTTTGATAACGTTGCATAGCGAGCAGCTACAATTTAGCAAGTCGTTGGCCCCGTTGCAATGAAAATTACCGACAGTGTCGACTAATGGATGGCCGTCCGTGAAAATCAATATTACGTGCTGCGGTCAAGAGGACAATAAAGCAGAAAGCAGAAGAGTCATCTTTTTCCGGCGCTTTCCAGACGAATTTGCAAAATGGAAGCGTACACGAACGAAAATCCAGTCGCAACTTCAGCAGACTGCTAGGGAGAGCTGCGGAGGTGATTGAACTGGAGCTCCCATTCGAAGGGGTGAATGCGCAGATGAAGAGGGCAAAGCTGAAACTCGCGCTTAATATCTTGATAAAAAGCTTCATTAATGTTATTAAACGCGAGCTTTATTTCGCGCTTAAAGTGATTATTCGACATTTTTGCACATACTAAACAATACACTATGTTTCGATCGAACGACCATCGCAATTACCCGGGGAAAAAATACCGGGATAGAGCGAGCATACAGGAATCAAGTCGCAGCCGTCACAGACTTCTCTCTCCTACTCGCGTTGCGTTTCGTGCGCGCATGCAGAATTAGAGCGAGAAATCCAACCGGGCGCGGTTTGTATTGAACAACAGTACTGCATCTGATCATCAACGGTGCCATAATGTATTTCATCAAACGCTTTGATGTAAATTTTGATAATTTTTTTTTTCAATTATTTGTTGCACGCTTTTTGTTATTATTATTTCTTATAATTTAAGCAATAAGTTTTAATTTTTATGCAAATCGATTAGTTGAAAATTTTTCATGTAATTTTAAACATGAAATATTGAAATTTCCGACGTTTCGTCAGCAACTCAAGGAGCTTAATACTTTTTTGATTAAAATTCGTAACAAACTTAATGGAAACTGTCAATATTATTAATTATAATTTTAAATTGGATTTTAAATTAAATTTCTGTGATTATTAAGTTATTTTAATTATATATACTGAGATAAATTTTATTTAGAAAATTTATCAATAATTACTATACTTCTATCAATGATTACTATGCTTCTAGTTAAATTACGAACAATAATAAGATCAAAATTTACGGAAAATACTAATTGTTAAAACATATATAGACCATATATGTTTCATTTTTACTAGGAATGTTGTTTGCAATAATATCAATTATAAGTTATAATAAAAATATTAATGTTAATAATAATTACTAAATATTATTTTAATGGAAAAGAAACAAATTGTGGAATTACAGTACTAGATGAAAGTGGTGCGACAAATCCTTATTCGATTGCACAAAGCGAACTTGATCAAGCTTGAGCTCTTTTTCCCGGGTAACGTGACGGTTCATGTTTGCGCTTCGCTAATATTTGGTTACAATTATGCGTGCATTAATTATAATCGCCAAATTGAGACGTATGTGTAACATATGTGTTACATGCGTCATGTATACAGCCGCTAATTTATTAGTTAATGAATAATACAATTAAGCCTAAATTAGCGGAGTTATCTGAAATGAAATTAATTTTAGTTAAAAGTCAAACAAGATATGATAAATCTGGAATACCTATAAATTTATTTTAAATGTATATTGATATCTATATATACCTCTAATATATATACATGCAAATGTATATAAGTTGCGCTTAGTATATGCAAGACAATAATAAGACTCGGAGAAATATTTATCTGGCGACGAGGGAATCGAAGTTGGTAAATGAAAAGTACATGTTACACGTCATCGCAACTATGAGTAATATGAAGGGCGGCAATGGGTGCGACAGCAGATTTTGCCCCTTCGATTTCGACGGGGAATCTACGACGAATGCCGACTAAATTCATTCAAAGAATTTAAATAGTTTAAGATATTTTACGGAAGAGCGATTCGTACACCAAAAAGCGGATGCAATTTAATTTTCAATTTACTTTATATTTAAACTATTAATCTACCACATTAATAAATCCCACCAAGACTTAAATTCACAATTTATGAGTTATAAGTTACTCATAGTCAACCCAAGTCATCACTCGGCCAACCGAAAACATTTGTTGATCGATATTCTAGTTCAAAAAGACGCTTGCAAGTTCCAAAAGCTCTGCGGTATTTTGGTGTTATAGTTTAAATCACAGTATTCTTTTTTCCTCGCGGGATAATTCATATATGCGGAATCCGAGAGCGGCGTGATTAATACACCTTTTACTTAATGCGTTGTGGATTATCAATTCTTAATTCGCGCGAATAATTCAGGAAGGGGACGGAAAAACGCGCGTTTTTATCAACTCCATTATTCAAAGTACTTTCCTAATGGAAAAAAGAAAACTGCAGGATTACTGCAGTGATGTTTTCGTGAATAATCATAACGAATAAAATTATTGCAATGAAGAGTTAAACTTCCAAAGAGGACTATAATTACATCATTGTACTCACATAAATAAGTTAATATTTATTTTACAATTTGTAATATTTTTAATCCCTCAATGTAACGGTACAAGTTTATTTATTTTACTTCGACATTTGTTTTGATAATGCAATTCGACGATAAATTACAACATAGAGTAAAGTTAGCTTTGACTAACTGAACAGATTTAGGGGGAGAGTGAACTATGACGATTTGCCATTTATCAATAGGTGTTGCACAACGCCCTAATTTTGTTTGAAGAAACACTTACTTCTGGTATTTTGGAATTGCCTTCTCTTTGGGTCTTGCATTATCTCCATCATCTGTCGATGTTTTGGAAGGGCAATTGCCTTGTGCATGTCACGGGCACAACTGCTCTTGATTGAAGTCCGTATAACGTTCGCTGCTAAGCTTATCCGTCCCTTAGGTCAGAACGTTTGATTATCCCCTGTGAAAAATTATCCTTCGGGATAACGAAAGAATTATAGTTGCTGGGCAGAGTGCGGACAGTTGGCAGAATTGTAGTATTCGTCAAAATTTGTGAAAAAAAAATGTTTGTCCAAGGGAATCGTACCACGCGACCAATGGCGGTGCGTCGTAAAATGCGATATTCGATTAAATAGCAATAACGGCCAAATCTAATTTGTCGGAGCCGCAAATTATTGTTAATGAAATAATTTATCGCGGCAATTTACGATGTTTAAAACTATACATTAAAAGATTTCGGTAACCGAAATTATGACAAATAAAATAATTCGAAAATACATTTTAAATATACCCTTTGACTTAAGTTCGTAGTAAACAAAAAAAAAGGAAAGAACTGCAATGCACTCCACAAAATTTAAGAACTCGTATTACAAAGTATACTGCAAAGTATCGTGCTGCGCGCAATCATTAAACCAGGTCCTCGTTAAATGTAAAAAGTAGCAATCATTCGAACAAAATTGTTCCGCACTTAAAACTAAAATTATTGCTTCTAATTGTGACAATGTATCGCAATCTGCTGAACATAATTCAATATATCGTCTAGACCATTTCAGCATTAGCGGAAATAAATCCACATCCATAAAAAATAAAATGAAAGAGAGAAGAATTGCAGACAAATAAGTAGTTTCTACGCGTTTGCGAAACCATAATACTTGAGAAACGCAAAAAGTTGTGGTATAACAATGTGAATATATATTTTTTTTTGTCGACAAAAAGTTTTTGAAAGTTTCGTCACGAGCATCAGCGAATAGTAACTGGCAATAGGCATCGACGAAAATATATGTGTCCTCGTATATTTCGACATAAATCTTGTCTAACCAATGTTTCTACATTTTCGTTGACTTAAATCTGCACTTTGCAGACTTCCGTTTGGTCAGACCGATTTTGATAAGTTTGTTACATGTAAAGTGTCATAAGCTGACAATCAATAAATGTAATATGAACAAGATGACAGATACAGATACAAAAATCATTTAAACAATCATTAATATTATTCCAATGGAATTTTATCTCGAAAAGAGTAACAACTTTGTATAAAATTTGTTGCTATTAGGGTACAACTATGATGAATAATCAAATAACCAATAAAGGTTAAAACAAATTTGTTAAACATTTTTTATATACAAAGATATGTTTCCACAAAATTTTGTCAAGATCTGAGACCTTGCAACATCCTAGTAGTATTTAAACAAAAAGAACACACTTTCCCAATTGATTGAATCAAAGGTTTATTTTAATTAACGCTGAAAGTGTTAGAAGAATATTTTTAAAACACATCATTAGATTTTCATTTGTTTTTGTGTCGATACCAAATCATCCATGCTTCAATTAAATATTACAATCAAAAAAAAGAAAAAAAATTGCCACGATCAGACGTGCCAAATAATTCGGGCCCGTGATTTGAAAATCAATTTAAATTAAATAATCAAACGATAAACTGTACCTCACAGACGCATTAATTTTTGGAAAAGTTCAAAGTAAAAATGCAAGAAGCACCGGTGACGCGCGAAGTATGACTCCGACAAACGTCCTAGCAAAAAAACGAGTCCCGATCCTTTAGTCAAAACCGAAGCAACAAATTCAATTAAAAGCCCTTTAAGCGAGCACCTAAATTTCAGCGAGCCCCTCGTTCGCAGTAACTGCGGGGCAAAGGTCGTAATTAAAAAAAAAAAAAGGAGGCTCATAAAGCGGCATCGGGATGGATCGCGCGAATGCCACCTCGCGGCGAGGCGCAATTATTGAATTTGACGACGCGATGGCGCATCGTAAAAGCGGCGATTTTAATGGCAAAGTGCGGGCCAGTCGATCGGACGTTGCGGCGTCTTCGGGCCGGTCGGAAAATTGCCAGGCCGGCGTAAAAAGCAGGGTTCGATCGGCGGCCTCGGGGAGAGTTCCATTAGTATTTTTTAATAAGAGAGTCGACGCTCGGATCCGCGGGACAGGACGATGCCTCGGTCATGCACCCACTCCCCCCCTATCCCCCTCCCCCTCAGCCAACGCGCCTCCACCCTCGCGTCGTCGCGCTCTCTTCGGGGATGCAGCAGCCTGGGACAGGACGGAGAGAAGGTGGATGAACCGGGTAGCAGTCGCACCGAGGAACGCGCATTGGCGCGAGCGAGAACGCTAGGCCGTGCGATCGAGAGCCGCGTCGCTGGGTTCCCTGGGTACGTTGCCATGGCGACGGAACCTCCGCTTCCCGACCAGACAGAGATTCGCAGCAACGCCGGTCCGACGACGTACACACAAAACCACCCCCTCGCGCTCAAACTCCGACTCTCTCCCCCCCCTCCCTCTCCCCCCGGCCACCCCCTTCCTCGCCCTTCCTCTCCCTCTCTCGCCCCTTTGGCCGTCTCCCTCTGTGGAGCCGTGGCTCTCTGTCTGGGCGCGCGCGCGACCCTTCTGGCGGCGTCTGGGCGTTTGTTGCACCGCGGCCAAATCCGCCAGTCGGCAGCGGCTCTCAGCCGCCCTCAGCCGCCGGGTCCCGGCTTCCAGCCAACGAACCCCGTCCCCGATTGCGGCCTGTTTCGACCCGAGCGCCGAGTTTGTTGCACCCTTGCAGAGGGTTCTCAAAGCGCACCGGGCGCGGCGCTATACTCCATCTCCGGTAATGAGCCCGAGCTCATTATGAGCCCGCTCTAGCCAAGTCCCCGACCGAGTCCTCCGACGTCGCTTTTCTCGCTCAAATTTAGATCCCAAGGCTTTCTGCCGCCGATGCCTCCAGACCCATTCAAATGCCGCATCGAGCCCGCTGCTACCCTCGCGCTTTAGTATTTTCTGATATCATAGGGGATGACTTTAACTAGCTGAAATTTCGCTGCTCGGATAAAGCTTGCACGCAGTCGGACTACTATTTAATATGTTATTCTTCTCTGCTATTAATTTGTATAAAGTGTACTGTATAATCTTTTGTATTAAATTCTTGCATTTAGAAACGTGTGGATGCATTTGTGAAAAATTTTCACACTGTACCACAGTCTTTTACTTATTCTTTGGACTTAGAATATAACATCTGTCTTAGATATAGAAGATAATGATTGTAGTGTAGTTTCAAGCATAAGTATACTTCTATTATGTTAAAAAACAGCAAATTCTTTAATTTCGATTCAAAACTTGAAATGCGATTCATTGACCTTTTTAAAAGATTAATAAATAAATTAAATATCTTGTAAATCAGTTAAATTTTAACAATTAGAATATAAATTACATACCAAATAATATTTTACAAATCACTATATTTAACACAGAATAAATAAATTATTGTACAAATAATGATCAATAAAATAAACCAAAATGGTATTTCTGTCGTGAATAATGAAAAGCTAACAAAATCGCAGTATTTATATGTGAAAATAAATGTTACGAAACTGAATCATTAATATTCACGAGATAATTGTGAATAAATATTACAAAAATTAACCGTTTCGTTATATAGAATTATTTGATATTTATCAAGTGCTATTTTGAGAACACTTTAATAATTTTAGGAAAACATAAACGATAATAAATGAAATGCTTCTGGGACAAATTAAAGAAAAATATATCTTGAATAGTGGCGATACTTGAGTAAGGAAAAAGTTTGGCTGGCTACCAATTCTATACGTTCGTGCTCAGCAGAAATGCACTCCAATACCTGTGTGATAAAAATCTACACTGAAAATGATAAAAGTCAGGCCGTCTACATTAAGAAGCGTTCCTGTATACGTCAACATTTAGACTACACGATAAGAACCAATATATTTTTTTAGCAGTTTCATTTATTATGCTCGAGTTTATTTTATTATTACAATTATGAAAAACAGAATTCAAAAAAAAAAATTAGTTTTAATGCAATTATTAATTTTTTATAACATGTTCAAGCTTTTCAATCTTCAGTTCCTAAAATGCATTATAATAAAATTGTCACTGGATGTGAATTATGCATTAAAAATTACACCGTATACTGCTGAACGTTTGATCGTAACTTGCACGAGATTACATTTCAATTGTTAAATGGCTGCTTACAAATTTATTTCAATAATGTGAATGTAATTTAATTTTCAATCTTACAAAATAACAGGTTTTATCTACGTATGAAAAATATTTTGACTTTATTTGATAATTTAAAAAATAAAATTAATTAAAATTAAAACAAAACTTTTATTTGACAAAAGTGAAGTGTAATTATAGTAAATTTACTATTTATTATAAAGTTTCACAATAAAAAAAGATCAATTTAAAGATTATATTTTATTTTATTAAAAACTATATTGAAACTTTCTAATAATACGAGTTCTATTCAATACAGTTTTGCAACGTTGAATATAAATATGAAAGAACAAAGTTTTTCATCCTTTGTTACAAAAAGCAACTCTTATAATAAATATTTATATGTTTAAGAAAAATCGCTAATATCAAATTTTGCCGGTGAAGATATATCTTTTTTCATAAATCTCTCTTTAGTAACAACATTAAGTAACTAACACATTTTGCAAAGACTTTAGCTAGTCTTTTTCGCTTTGAATGAAGACGAGACTTTATGAGTTTACAAAAGGGAAAAGTGGATTGCTATTTCAACAATACGAGATAGATAGTTAAATAGAGAAGAGTTGGCACTTATGCAACGTAAGAGAAGCATGCATATGGTGCAGATCTATATCAGTATTGTTAAAAGGAAAATGCTACCTAAAAAACTGTTATCAATATTGCAATTTGTGTAAAATCTAAATTAACAATCTAAAATAAAATTGCATAAAAAATTGGAAACATTATTTAATGATGAAACAAAATTATGTTACTCATACCTTAACTAAACAAACAATCTATTTTACTATGAAAGCTTTTGGCCAAATAATATTATTACATAGTTAATAAAATTTCCTTGTAAGCCTAACCATTTTTTGTTCATCTAACAAACTTATGTTGCACGGTATTTGATGAGAAGATAGTTATTCTTTTTTTTTTAATTTTCAACAAAAAGTATTGAAAAGGACAAAACATTTGAAAATATTACCAATTATATTTTTTTTCTTACTAAAATGCAATAATTAAAGCAATATATGAAAAAAAAGTTCCGAAGTTAAGTTTCTTAAAGCAAACCCTTGGGCTGGTTATGCTTCGTGATAAAATTACAAACTTCACTGCGAATTTTAACCGACCCTAAACGTTCTTTTCTTATTTTTCACCCTTATACTTTCTCGAACCGGACTTATGCGTTTATTCTTTGTAGTCTAATAAATACATTCAAATTCAAATTATTGCTTTTGTAAGGCATTGGGAATTACTCTTTCAACCAAAGATTGTGTACGAGAGAGGAAAAAAAAAGTGATCATTATGTCTAGTGCATTCACAGTTGACTTTTTTATATGCGACAGAAGTCGTGTGAATTTCTATATATATTAAATTGGAAATATACTAAACTGATAATAAAATTTAATATACTACTGTATACTGATTCAAGTTTAAACCAATGAAATATTTTAATTATATATTCAAACATTTTCTCAATATTGTTATTAAATTTGTAATAATATTAATATTTTTCTTAAAATAATCAATTTTATTCTTAATGTGTAGTATATACGTACTTATCTATGAGTATCAGGGCATACGATTTTTGTTGATGATGCATTAAATTTAATTTTTCTTTAATTTAATTAAAAGATCTAAGATCTAATATTATGGTAACATAATCATTAAAAATTATAATGGTTATTGATTTATTTATAATTAAACGAATATCACATCCAGAAAACGATTAATTAAATGCTTTAGGAAGGACATATCTCAATTCGTTAAACGCTTATTGAATTTTCGATAACCAATTATTACTATTCAATATGGCTTTATGTAGGGTGTTATAATCCTAAAGACTTTGACCATCAGACTTCGTGTTCCTTTGGGATTTCCAGTACTGATAGCTATTAGCAGTTGTGTGTCTGTACTGGACCCAAAGAACGTTTCAACTTAGCAGAAATTTTACAAAAACAATTATTACTTATAAACGCAGTTAATTTGTACAAATTTTTAAGATCATACTTTTGCTATTTTGTATGTTAACTTGATTTTTTTTATATTTGCACTTATAATCTGGCGCAGTAATTTTTCCTTTAAGGTTCCAGCACAGGATTTATTAATGTATTTTTTTCAGTGTACAATGTAACAATGCTCAATTTAAACAAATGACGTAATTATGTGTTATACGAATATCATGATCATTATTTCTTCATTATAATAATTTATTTATTTATATAATTGTTTCGTTATTCATTGTTGCCTGCAGAATTTCATAAATGTCCTAATATTGAGTTTCTATATTTAGAGATTAATATTATGTGAATATGCGGTGACGCGTGTACTTACAGTACAAAAGGGACAAAAGCCATAATACATTTTATGATAATCATTACTCTACAATTATAGTAAGTTATATTTATGCCTCTCTGTTCTAAACCGTGAGATAATAAATAGTCTATACATGCATCTGCGATGTTTCTGTTATATTACTAAAGTTATGTTAGTATTGTGTCGATAAAACAGAAGTCTCAAATAATTTAAACTAAAGTTCAGCATTTTTTTTAAAAAGAAAGCTTTCTTTTCCGGCAATACAAAGAATATCTATATTTCAAAAGTTTTAATTGAGTAACAAAAGTAATAATGTAGTTTATCAGAATATTGAAATACAATGTTATTAAAAAAAATATTAGAAATTTATTGAAATGAATATAAAAACAAGTATGACCGTTCAAAAAAAATTATTTTTTTTTAATATTTGTAGTAATTTAATATCTGCAACATTTTTCTTGACTAGGTTCATTCATATTGCAGCGTGACATTAGAAATACTTCGTAGGAGGGTCTATATTATTATACCTAAGCCTATATAAAATAAAATCTAAATGGAAGAAGTAAATTAATCATAAATGTAGTGTAATATATCATATTGAACTTAATATGAATCATCTATGGGGTTTTTATTTGCTATTCCTCGTGTGTCCATGTATTTATGATAGCTGGAGATATTAAAAAGCCTAAAATGAAATAAATTGAATGAAATATAACAATTCAAATTTGCACACTTTCAACAATTATTTGCAGCTTTAATTGCTGGGAAAATATTTAAATTTATGGAAGTTATTATGTTTTTATGATAGTTTCTAACTTTTTCTTATATAAAGTAATTTAGTAATTTTATTTCAAAATACAGTAAAATACTTCAAATCAATATTATTATAATTATTATTCTAACTTCTATCCAGCAATAACAAAGTTTAACTTTTTATCCCATTTATTGGGACAATCATTCAACGTTTTACAAAACCAAATTAATAGCTTTCAAAAGCATTCCATGTTCAAATATATCTTTTTGAATGCTTTCAAAACGATTTTAAGCATTGTTCATTGCAATCAATTACCAAATTTTTCATAAATTTCCACTTGCACATAGTAGTGAACAATATATATTCACAATTACATTTTAAATATGGATACTTTGGAAAATTCATGAAAAATACAAATTCAAACTCGTGTTTAAATGTTGATTATTGGAATTACAAAATGTTTAAAAATAGCAAACATATTACTGTGAAATTGGCGTATCATTTTGATGTATTTAAAAAATTTACATACGAAAACAATTTTTTCCCCGATATTTTAAATTTTATTATTTATCACGTCATAAAATATTTAGATGATCAATTTTTGCAAGCTAAAATTACTCTCAGCTATACATGTCTCAGTATAATAAACAAAAGGTAATACCGTACGAAATAATTAATAGCTTTTCTTATCAATAGACCAATTAACACGAGCGTCAACATTATCTCTTTCATGTGGTATAACATTTAATAATAATAAAATTATGCAAATTTTCATTTGTGATGTAGATTAAGCTAAAAGTTCTATTTTAATAATTAACTCAAAGTTGTAGTGATTACCTTTAAATTAATTTTAAAATAAATTCTTATATATTTATTGCGATAATGAACTCTTTCTCATCTCAACCATGATAAATCATGATGCTATTGACAACAATCAATTGCAATTTATACGTGAATTACCTACTAAAATCCTAGTATAGAACATTTGTGAAATGGAATGTTAAATTATTTATATTTTTAATCGGGAAAACATTTCAAATGAAACAATTTTATTTGTTAGAATACTACTTTAAAAAAAATCTGTGAATGTATTAGTCGGGTACTAAGCCAAATGAAGTTAGTATTTGATCATTATGTTAATGGAACATCTGTCATACGATGTCAAAAGATTAACATTACCGGTCACACGAGTGTGGCGAGAAGTCTCCGCAGTTACGGGTGCATTGACATAATCGAAATCAGCGGATCGACATTTATAATAATCGTCATCAATTCTCATCACAGTAATTAGTGTGCCGACGATATTGCAATCCGATTAATCAGCTTTATTAATTAAGGAGTTCGAACGTAAATAATGCCCTAGCTCAACTTAGAATTAATCTGAGGACTTATTCAGCTGAATTCTCTTTAGAAGGATACGAAAATTGTGAGTATATTTTTCTATGCTCCGATTCAACGCGCATGTAAAATTTAACTCGAAAATATCGATCCAGCTCTCTCACTAATAATACCGCAAGTTTGAAATATTAATACGTCCAGAACATTTCGAGCGATGAAAAATAGCAAACTGCATCGAACAATCAAAACTTATTATTAGTCAGTTACGAACATAACATGATTATTTTTGTCTTACAGGGACATACCATGTTCCACGCATATTAAAATTGTAACTGCGGAATCCTGTGTATTAATAGGCAAAATCAATGTTCAATTGTCAATAACTGAAAATATAATTTGAATCCTCCATTCTGGAGCATTCTTTTACGTCAGTTTTAAGGCCGTAACAAGATAAAATGGAAAATACACATGCAGAAAAAAAATATACTTACTTTAAGAAACCTGTACAAAGAAAATATTCCTATTAAAACTAATAGAAAATCTATTAAAAATAAGAATATTCAGTTAATATACAATAGATTAAGGTTTTTATATTAAAAGGAATTTCATTTTATAATAAAACT